>WAAG01026620.1:75124-89130 GCA_013390105.1 Tichodroma muraria | reverse complement strand
CCCCCCCAAAAAAAAAAAAAAAAAACTACTTTACTGCAATGAGCAGTGAATTGCTCATTTAACTAGAAAAGAGGTGTCATTCCAGCAGACAGATAAAAGTATGAACTCTTCCTTCAAAACCTTTTTATCCACCTCTGAGCAAACTTACACCACCTGTGAGTTGTGCCTACCTGAGACCCAAAGCCCTGTAAATTCAGGAACAGCCTTTTCCTTATGGGCTTTATTGGGTGCTGAACACAGCCCATGAACATCCACAAATGTTGTAACAAGCCAAAAAAAAAAAAAAAGTAAAAATCAGAACATACTCCCCAAAGTGTTTAACACAATTTCTGGTCCAGCTGGGATAATGATCAAGGAGGGCTGTCAAATTAAAGCCAGTTTGTGAACTGTTTGCCAGTGCTGCTAATTAAGAATTAGGAGAGGAACAAAATCCTGTTACATATGGAAGAATCACAGGCTGTACTGGGTGATTTTTTCCTCCTGAGGGAAAGCAACTCCAAATCTGCTGCAGGAGATTTGCCAAATGTGTAGATGTTCCCATGTTTTATCATTTCACCAGCAGATTTTATTAGCAATATTTCTGGCTTAAGAAAGTCAGGGCTGATGCTGCATGGAAAGGGGAGAACAACAACTTTCCTTGTTAACAAATTTGAGACTTTGCCAGGCCCTTACGAGCAGCTCACTGCTAAATAAGCTTGCTCAAGTGCTGAGCTTTCCCAGCTGGAAATCAGTTTGTTCTGTCAAATTCACACTGCTCCAGAGAAGGCTCCAGATTCAGAACATCATTGTGGATTCAGATCCAACTGCTCCAGAACTCAAGCTGTGAGGTAGGCTCACATTTGCAAATTAGGGTGAGAGTGCTCTTGCTTAAAATCTGTTATTTTATAATCTAGAACCACCACAGAAGCATTTAAATATGGTAGAACAAGATTATAGCCCCCCCATCTATTATGCATTTTACCTAATAAAACAAAACAAAATAATATTGTTGTTGGTACAAAAAGCTTATCATTTCCTTCCAGAATATGTGCAGATTAAGCAGTATAGAAACTGAAATTGCCAATAAAGGCCTCCTCTCCCCATATACACATTCTCTTCTGGATTCAACTACAGCAACAGCCAAATATTCCTGCTTGTGCAAACCTGCAGGAACAGCTCCTGCAGACACACCCTGTTTGGCTTCACACAGAATCTGATGGATTATAAATTGATCAGCTCATATCAGCTGTTTGAGCCAATCCTGACCATTCTGCACCAGCCACATCACTGATTTTCTACCCCATTCCTTTTGCTATTTTACTTGTGAAGATGGGAATGAGGACAAAGCCTTTACGCCTTCCCAAAAGGAGCCAGAAGAGTTTCCACTCCTAACAGGAGATAATTCCTCTGCTTCCTGCAGAGGTACCCTGGCTCTCTTTACTCAGATGAACTTTGCTATTGGCAGCTGTGGTGGGTTCAAAAGCAGGACCTCAATGCATTTGTTCCACCACAGCTGTGAAATAATTAAAACGGGCAGAAGAGAGTCAGAAAAACATTACCACGAAATGTATTACCCCCAGCACAGTCCTTACTCTAAGTATTACTGCTTATTTCTGGGAATAAAATAAAAATAGATTTTGGGGTAACTTCCATTGCAAGAGCCCTCTGTGTACAGAATGAGTATGATATGAAATGAAAATTAAGAAATGGTTAAAAAAAAGGAAAGAAGCACTTTCAGAAAGTCTGGTAGCAGACTTGAAAAAAGGCAGGCCAGCAGGAAAAAAAACAAAACAAAAAGCCACACAGAACTATGCTGAGCTTCCATGGAGATAGAAAATAGTGCAGTACTTTCTTTTATTTGGTTGGGAAAGCTGGCACCCCTCAGGCTGCAGGGAAACAGCAAACTGATGAGGCTCCTTAGCACAAAGGAAATTAGGAAAACCCCAAACAAAACAAAGAGAAGCCCACATAATGTGGCCCCTTCTCAGCAGCAGCTGGAGTTTTACATATGCTGCTTCTTCAAATGCCTTTGAGAACCTCGTTAAAATTCACTACTTAAATGCTGGAGGCTTAAAAGGCTTTCTGCTCCCAACCCCATTTTAAAACCCCTGACTAAGAGGCTTTCACACATTGCGTGACTGCAGAGTGTGAGTGCAGGAAAAAAAACATAAACAGCAGCATTTTATTCTTTATAATGATAATAAATTAATAGAAGTAATCAGCATTAAGCACAGTATTATTTGGTGTTTTACTGAGGAGCACAGCTCGGGCCTCAGGGTTTGTTTCCATTTGTTAGTGTGCACAGACCATAATTTGTGGTATCCCAACTCCTTCTGGTGAAACTGGAGTGGATGTCTGGCAATCTACAGGAGTTATCCAGAGGAGAGCTGACTTTCAGAAATAGGACACTGTAACCCCAAAGAGCTGATGAAGTCCCACCTCCCTTGATTGCTTCTCTCACTCAAGGCACTGAGAACACCTAATTTAGGAATTCTCATCTTCTAGTACTCACTGGTGAAAGGCTGCCATTGTGTTCTCCAGGTTCTCTCCAGCACCTGCAGAAATAACAAAACCAAAACTTACACAAAAATCCTTTTCCTCCCCTCAATCCCACTGAAAATATCATTAAAAAATAACAGGTTTTGAAATTTACATATTTTGAGAAATGAGGATGAAGCTCAAGGCAGAAATCTCTGTTGCCACCAACCTACTGGAGAGACACAACCTTTTCCAGGTAAAATGATTTTAAAAAAAAAAACTTATCTTGGATTTGTGTAGCACTTGGAATATTCAAACCAAAGTTTTTATTTCACTAGAGCTATTTAGCTAGGACAATAAGCCCCACAGCCACAGGGACAGTACAGATAAAAATCTATTTGAGAGTTGGTGGGAAGCAGCAAGAGAAAAAAAATAACAAAAAGCTATTAATTAAAGCACCCAAGACATTCTAAAGCTGACACTCCCTAAATGTATAACCCAGCTGACGCTGAAATAAGTGACAACCTCTTTTTTCAGTGCAAGGATATTCCCCAAACAGCACAGATCTGTCAATAAAGGTTTGTGCTGCCGGAGAAGGGAGGTTTCACACACAAGGAATGAAACACACATCAATTTCAGTTAAGAAATGAAAGGACAAGCAAATTTAATTTTCTCTCAGGCAAGACTAAACTCTGCAACTCCTAAGCCAGAATTGTCTACATAAAAATCTTGGAAAATCAGCCTGATTAGGGACTGGAAAAGGTTGTGCCTTCTCCCCACCTCAGAAAATAAGCAATATTAGACTGAAAACCAAAACAACCTCAGGGAGATACACGTGCTGATGAAGATATCTATGCAAATTTTAACTGCTCTTTGACAGTCATGAATGACAGACTTTGTAAACAGCAATTATAAGAGCTCCAATTAAGGCCTTGCCTATTAACAAGACCTCACCAGGACATACTTACCTAAACCTCTGTTCAGTCACTTAATTAAACTTAATGCACAACCACCAATTTAAAATTGATGTTCCCAGGTAGGTTTACAAAATGGAAGACTTAACTTAGAACCACGATGACCAAAATCTGCAGGGTTTAATGTAAAACCACGGCAAGTCCACAGCAGCTCCTGTGATCAGACATTCACCAACATTTTATGGGATCTGACTGCAGAACTGGGAATTGGCTGAGTGGCAGAAGTGAACCAAGGGACAAAGGAGAGCACAAGAACCTCCTCGTGGTATCCATCTGGTGATTGCCTAACAAATGGGAAACTCCTGCACAGGTCCTGGCTGACCAGTTACAAATTAACTGCAATAATAATTGAGGTTTTTTGATAACTCATCAGCTGCGGCAATCCAGCCCATACATCCTGAACGGTGAGGGAAGGGCAAAACCACCTAAGTCTTCAATTTGTGAACAAAGCAAGAGTATCCAAATGTTCCTGGGCAAAAAGTTTCAAAAATAAAACTTCTGAGTGGCTGATCTAACAAATCACATGGCAGGGAGGTGGCAAGGGACCACAGATGGTGACATTATCAGGGGTGGAGAGTCAAATGCCTGACTTGTAGCATTTTGCGGCAAATGAGGAACAAAGTTGAGAGAGCAGCTGAAAGAGGAATTCTAAATCAGCAACCACATGCAGAAAAGGGAACTACACGAGTTATTTGAACCAAGTAATTTTCTCCCCTGAAAAGTGAGAAGGCTGGGCTGACCAAAGGGCTTTTGACTCTACCTCAAACACACCTCCAGCTTCACGGGCTCATGTGCTGCTGCATTCTCTACCAGGAACTGACCTTCCCCAGCCAAAATGGCACATCCAGACATTTTGAGGGCACATTCCCACTCCGCAAGCACCACCATGGCCAAGAGGGAGCCAACACCCAGCACTGGCCCAGGGAGATGACCCTCAGAAGATTTTGGGGCCAGCAGGTCAAGGGACGTGACTGTTCCCCTCTGGGGAACTACTCCTGGAGCACCATGTCCAGTTCTGGGCTCCAAAACACAAGACTGACCATAGATCCACCAGAGTTAAGTGCAAGGAAGGGCTGTGAAAATTAAGGGATGAGAGATTCCTGTGCACAACGAGAGGCTGAAGATGATGGAATTGTTTTGCCTGGAGAACAGAGGCTGAGGAGGATCCTACATGTGTAAATACCGGATGGGAGGGAATAAAGAAGACTCAGCCAAACTCTTCTTGGTGGTGCCCAGGGAAAGGACAGGAGGAATGAGAACAAGTTTAAATACCAGAAATACAGGTTATAAACGTAAGAAACCCCCCCCCTTTTTTGTTGCAAGCGATCAAACTCTGGAACAAACTTCCTGGAGAGGCTGTGGAGACTCCATCCCTGGATGTATTCAAAACCTAACTGGATCAGGTCCTGGTTAACCTGCTCTGGTCAGGTGAGATCTCCAGAGGTCACTTCCAATCTGAATTATTCTGTGTAAAAATCATCATGCCACCCTCTCTCAGAGACCCTGCAATCCAGGGCTGCTGGCCTCGACTCCAACACAGAACATCAAGACTCAATAACTGATCTCAGAAATGACCAATTTTAAAATTACGCAGAAGAGAAGAAATAATTCGGGGATGAATCTACAAAATGAGGTGAGAAAATTCTTGAAGGAGAAAGCAAGCAGAGTCAGACTTAAAAAACTTTGTACGTTTCATCTCGGAGAAGAAAAGGCCAAACCAGAGTTACCTTGATCGCCCAAGTTAATTGGAGAAATGCAATAGGAAACCTGACACCGAGTGTAAAGCTACAGCATGACCAAAGCCCGAGGAGAACTCAAGTCCCGCAGGAATTTATGTTACAGGGTAAACACCGAGGAGAGCAAAGCAGGAGTGATCTTCGGCCTCAGATGAGCTAGAAGCTGATGCAACGTTCAGGGCAGTCCCTCCTGCCTCAGGTGGAATTCAAGGAACAATTCACAGACCCTGGACTTTGAATGCCTGAGGAATAATCCTCCCTTAAGCGAGCCTTTCCTGCTGTTCCGATGGAGCTTAGAGCAACTGGCCCAAGCACTGGCATTCGAGGCTCAGGGCTGTGTATCTTAATTAAGGTCTTTGCAAAGGAGTGAGAACAGAGGATTAAGGGGATCATACCAAGTTCCAACAAAGTTGCCTGCAAGTTTTTAGCATCTTACAAAGAAAAGCGAACCAGGAAACCCTCTAAATTAAGAACCTTTTCTTTTGCTGAAGGAAAGATATAAATACCAAGCAACAGAGAATACAGATATTCCTCACCAAAAACTACATTTTGTGCTATACTTAAAGCTATAGTTATAAAGAAATTTAAACTGTCAAATAAACTAAATGAAAGAAGCACCAGGAATAAAAATATTAAGAGATTAGCTCCAGTTTTTGTATTTTGATAATTCAAGGCAACAGCATTTGTTAAGGTCTACTGGCTAAAACTGTGATTGACCCCTGCACAAACTGGCACTAAGTATGATGCCAAAAACTGTTCGAACTCATCACCAGACATCTCTCACACAGAATATCGAAAAATATTTACTAGCAAACTGACTACTTTCAAAAATTAGGTGAGGCAGCAGGGAAAAGCACAGAGCTGATCTCTACAGCACAGGAACACACAAGTTGCTGCATTTTTCCCTTCCCGATGCTTTGGAATAGGTAGGAGAAACTTAAAAGTGTATTTTAGAGAGAATCAACATGCCTGACTTTCAAAGGGAACAAGGTTCTACCAGGGCACTGAGCCATTCACTGCCTGCCTGCAACACCGAGGGGAGCAAGAACAGAGTCACAGCAAATTCTGTTTCCCCCTGAAAGGAGAAAGCAAAGCAAACAGGCGGTCAGAGGCAAGAAAATTTCCCTCTTGTACCTCATCTATGCAACAGCCAGACGCCCCTCTGGTTGGGGAGAGAAATACCAGGATACAGAATCGTTAGAAGAAAATATAGACATGTTTGAGAGGAAAATCATCACGCCCCACGCAGGAAAAAAAAAAAAAAAACTGATTTTCGGCTGACATTTAGGGGGTGANNGCTGATTTTCGGCTGGACTTTAGGGATTAGTTCTGCGCTGAACCGAGGAACTGGTCAGCAGGTGGCACCTAAAATTAGGCTGCGTGAGGAAGGTTTAAAGCGAGCCCGCTGCAAGCCACGGACACCGCGCAGCCCCTCAGGGCCGCCAGTGCCCGGGGGGCCAGAGCAGCGCCCCGGGCTCGGGAGGGAGCAGCGCCCGGGGGCCGCGGAGCCCTGAGCGCCGAGAGCCGGGCGGGGACCGTCCCTCAGGGGCGGCGCAGAGCAGAAAGGCTCCCGCATCCCCTCCCCTCCATCCCCGCGCCCCCTCACTCACCGCCGCGGTGNCGGCGCCGGGAGGAGCGCAGCGCGCAGGCGCGGCGGCCCCGCGCCCTTCCCTTCCCGCCCGGCCGTGAGGGGCTGCCCGCAGCCGCCGCTGCTTCGCGAGCGCTGCTTTAATTAATTCCCAATCGCACGCTTTAATTGCCCACCGCGCCGTCCCGGCTCCCTGCCCGCAGGTGGAGGGATGTGTTTTCCACACACATATCCACCCACCCCCCTCCCAGCGCCCGCCTCATGGGCGGGGCTGTCACGGTCAAAAACCGCTTCGCAAATGTTGTGGGGTAATTGTCAATTACGCGCTTTTGTTTGCCACCTGGCTGCCCCGGATCCCTCCTCACAGGTGGAAGGATGCGTTTCCCACACCCAGCCCCTCAGACACGTCGTATTGCCAAGGAAGGGATGTGTTTTTCCCCACCCAGCCCCTCAGAGACGTCATTTTCCAAATGGGAGGGATGCGCTTTCCCCACACAGCTCCTCAGACTTCATAAAATCATGGAACGGTTGGATCTTTAGAGATCATCTAGTCCAGCCCCTTATGTCGTATTCCAAACAGGAAGGATGCATTTTCCACACCCAACCCCTCATAGATATATTCCAAATATATCAGGATTGCAGGGATGTGTTTTCTTCCTTCAGCCCCTCAGCGATGTCATATTCTGAATGGGAGGGACACATTTCCCACACCCAGCCCCTGAGAGATCATAGAATCATGGAATGCTTGGAAAGGATCTTTAAAGACCATCTAATCCAACCCCTAATGCTGTATTCCAAATGAAGGGATGCATTTTCCTCACCCAGCCCTTCAGAGGTGTCGTATTCCGAGCAGAAACCAGGTCTCAGCTTCGGTCATGCAGTGTAATTACTGTACTATAGCAAACTGGCAAATTAAATTTTGTGTGCACGCTAATTAGAAACAAATATTCTAGAAATTAAATTAGGTCTCAGCATACAGCTGCTGTCACTAATACATCTTACCTCGCTTAAAAGTTGATTTACTGCGGCTGATTTTTTGGCACTGAGAGTCACTTGATACAGGTGAGCACAGTTTCTGGATTCGCTGTTAATACAGACCAGAACTGCAGTTATCTTTTTTTTTTCAAAACAAATGATTTCTCANGATGTGCCGGCAGCGAAAGCGCTGCCGCTTGGGCCGGTGGAGCAGCCCCGGGCACTTGAGGAGGAGCGCGGAGGTGAGGACGTATCCACCCAGCGTGGAGAGCACGTAGAGCGTGGCCGACATCCTGCGCCTGCCACCGGCTGCCCCGGCCCGTCCTGCCGCCGTCCGTGCCCCTGTCCCAGCCGGCTCCCGGCGAGGCGGAGCCGCTGACGGGACGCGGAGGCTCCGAGGCGGCAGCTCCGAGGCAGCGGAGCCTGTGCGCCCGCGCAGCNCAAAAACCGCTTCGCAAATGTTGTGGGGTAATTGTCAATTACGCGCTTTTGTTTGCCACCTGGCTGCCCCGGATCCCTCCTCACAGGTGGAAGGATGCGTTTCCCACACCCAGCCCCTCAGACACGTCGTATTGCCAAGGAAGGGATGTGTTTTTCCCCACCCAGCCCCTCAGAGACGTCATTTTCCAAATGGGAGGGATGCGCTTTCCCCACACAGCTCCTCAGACTTCATAAAATCATGGAACGGTTGGATCTTTAGAGATCATCTAGTCCAGCCCCTTATGTCGTATTCCAAACAGGAAGGATGCATTTTCCACACCCAACCCCTCATAGATATATTCCAAATATATCAGGATTGCAGGGATGTGTTTTCTTCCTTCAGCCCCTCAGCGATGTCATATTCTGAATGGGAGGGACACATTTCCCACACCCAGCCCCTGAGAGATCATAGAATCATGGAATGCTTGGAAAGGATCTTTAAAGACCATCTAATCCAACCCCTAATGCTGTATTCCAAATGAAGGGATGCATTTTCCTCACCCAGCCCTTCAGAGGTGTCGTATTCCGAGCAGAAACCAGGTCTCAGCTTCGGTCATGCAGTGTAATTACTGTACTATAGCAAACTGGCAAATTAAATTTTGTGTGCACGCTAATTAGAAACAAATATTCTAGAAATTAAATTAGGTCTCAGCATACAGCTGCTGTCACTAATACATCTTACCTCGCTTAACAGTTGATTTACTGCGGCTGATTTTTTGGCACTGAGAGTCACTTGATACAGGTGAGCACAGTTTCTGGATTCGCTGTTAATACAGACCAGAACTGCAGTTATCTTTTTTTTTTCAAAACAAATGATTTCTCACATCATCACATTAAAAGCATCATTTACATACAAATAGCTTTTTCAGAAAAAGAAAAGATTTGGCTCATCATAGCCTTAATATGACAAAGTAAACTCTTGATTTCAGGCGGTGCTCATTTTTAAATATTCCTAAATAGGTATGTAAGAAGGATGGGGAAAAGCACTGTCATCAAAACATCTAGTAATACAGGATCAGCACTTTATGAAAACCAGCTTTTATTTTTTACATATGAAAACCTAATAAATGGAAAATTTACATGTCTCAGATCCCTTTTCCTGCTTTGATATCAACTTTATTTCCAATCTGACCGCGTTCCAGTGAAATACAATGGGGGGGGGCTTCACACACTTGCAGTGACAACTGTTGGGTAACCAAAACCCATGAACCGGATTGAAGACAGCCTTCTTAAACCAAAACAGATCCACCCAAAACCATTCTTATTGTGTAACTGCTTTCAGTATTCCTCGGAGAACTTTGTAGCTCATTAACTGTTGGCTCTCTTTGGGAGGGAAGCAGGGCCCCCGTTCTGTCACGTAGGCGTAGGGGAACCTCAGCACCCAGAGTCCATCAGAGGGAAGGGTGATTTCCTGCTTCTCAGGGTAAAATATAGGACAGGGTGGTGGCCCTGGTTGAACCTAAAACCAAAAGAAAACATGAGTAGGTAATCGTTCTGGTTTGGCCCTGATTGGCTAATTTGTTAATTATATAATAATAAAACATCATTACTACCTTAAAAAGTAATAAAATGCAAATGGAGTTTTTTCAAATGCGTATTGAAAGAAAAATGGAAGAAATGGCGAAGAATTCTCCAATTAAGAAAACCAACATCTTTTCACCTCCCAAATTCAAATGGTAACTATGAGCAATGAGTCACTGCTTTTATCCATGACATTTAAAATGATAAAGTCATTCTTAAAGAGTCATTGTTAGCTTTTTTTTTTTTTATTACAGCAGGGAATGCCAATACCTCATCCTCGATAAAATATTTTTGTAAACTTACTTCATACAAAGTACAAATTTGGCACGATGAAGTTTAAGAAATCCCAAGTGCTTACGTAACGGATACTTTTGGAAACGACTGTCTTGGCTGAAGTTGGTTTGAGTTGGAGTTTCTTGACACCATTTGCTGTCATCCTTGTTAATTAATGTTTCCACAACCACCCCTGCCTGTGCTGTTCCCAGATTCCCTCCTGCACTTCCTACCTGAGGCGTTAAGGTGATCTGCAGAGGAGCATCAGGAACCACCACGAAGAGCCTCATGAACTGGGCGTAGTGGGGCTTGAGGCCCCGTCCCTGCGTCGAGGACAGGATGTACAGGGGCATGTCGGAATTGAGGGCTTTGAGGGCAGATTCCTTCGGCCCCCCTCCCATCACCTTCATCACCTTATCAGGCCCTGAGCACATGAACCTCCTCCCACGTGCATCTTCATATTCAAACCCCACAAAAGCTCGAGCGATGTCGTCCCTGCGCCGGCCTCTTCCCATCACCACCGCGCTTCTCTTCCCGGGAACAGCCTTGTTGGGTGCAGGCCAGGAATTGGTGTCTAAGTCTCCTTCATCTTCAGTTCTCGTTCTGATGACAATGTCCCAAGGCATTAAATAGTTTGTTCCCGGGATAAAGCCCTGTTGATCTAAGCCTGTGTGGAAGTTATAAGCCTTAGCAGGCCCCAGCTTGACCAGTGACCAGCTGGAGAATTTGGGCAGAAGGCCTTTGGGGCAATTGGAATGGAGCATCCCGGGGAGGTACTCGACAGTGGATGCCTGGCGATCTACCAGGCTCGGCCTCTTCTCACTCTTGGAGTCCCCGCTCTGCCCGTGGCTTTCTGCATTGTCCCCTCCACCCTGGGCGTCGGGTGGGTAAGTGCCCAGGCTGCCCGTGGACTGGCCCAGGCTCAGGGCTAAGCTCAGGCCTGTGCTCTCTCCCTGAGTCTGAGGTTCCTTCTCTTTGAGTTTCTCCATCTCGCCTTCCGGAGGGGCGGGCGATGACTCGTCCCGAGCAGGCGCCGGGTCAGGTGTGCTTGGCTGAAATATGGGGAAGTTGATGTGCTCCAGTTTTCCACAGCACTTCTCTTCCAGCAACTGCGAGAAAGAAAATGTGGTTTAGTATCCACCCCGAGATGAGGGAGCTCAGAGCCACAACATTCAGCAGCTACAATTCAGATTTAAGAGGTTTCCACCACACGAGAACCAAAGCAGCAATGGGAACACGGCCCACAGACCTGATTATATAAAATTCACGTGAACCAACACATTCAAAGTGCAAACAGGTGCACTAATAAGCGCTCCTGTGTGTGTGCACTGGTAAAGACTGCAACTGCCCTTCCTGGTCAGCCCACTTCTGCTCCCAGAAATGTCTCCCCCAAGCAAAAAGTTGATAAGGTTAAGAGGAAACTTGTGGCCACTTCAGAATACAGACTCTGCAGATGAAACAAAAACACTGCTTGAAGCACCAAGAGACCTAACAATTACCTGGTAAAAGTCATAATTAGCTGCTTTGATATCAAAGGGGTCCTCCCGAGGAGCTTGCTTCCTTCCACAGTTACAGGCACCAGTGGAACGAGCCCGGCTGTTGTGGTACAGAACTGGAGGATTTCTGTCTGCTTCTGGCTTTTCCCCTAAAACCAAAATCAATCAAACCTTGGGCAAATTGCTCACCATTCAAAACTTTCTTTATTCCCTTCATCCATTGCTCCCTCCCTGCTATACACATATACAAAATGATTTGCCACTAGTTTGTCAAACAACTCCTCCCTTTCCCACTTTTAATAATACAACGTTCCAGTGGAGGTTACACCACTAAACCAAATCCTATTTGTTTTTACAACCTCTTCCTGAAGTCTCAAAGTTCTTCTGCCTACAGTAAATGTGCACAAGTCAGTTTTGACTCCCTGATGAACCAGCTGATTTAAAACAAAGGGGGATGCTTACGCTTTTTAGAGAACTTTGTTCTTACACCCCTCTTGTTAGAAAGACTCTGGTGTAATTGCTTTTAATTAGTCAGACAGAATCAGAGGAGTAAATCAAACTTTGCTACTAAAATCAGAAAATTAGATTAACTACAAAAATCAGAGTTACAACTAGCAATGGACTGGCTCCTAAACGTTACTCAGCGTAAAGGAAACCTGCACAGCAGCTCTGCTATTATCCCACTGTAGAGATGATCACAGAATCATTTGGGGTGGAAAAGTCCTCTGAGATCATCGAGTTCCAACCTTTGCCTGGTCACCACGTTGTCAATTAGAGCACAGCACCGAGTGCCACATCCAGTCCTTGAACACGACGCTTTAAAGCCGCGAACTTTCATTTTCCGCAACACTTCAGAGGCGGTGCTTTCAGCCTAAGACATTTTAAAGCAGACACAAAACTAAAGCATGAAACCAAAGCACAAATGAGCATCTTTACCTGCTTTGGGGAGCAGATGGAACTTGTGCACGCAGTGCTGGTCGGTCAAGCTCCGCTCCTCACAGAGCTGGTGCCCGTTGCTCCAGAATTTGTAGCAGTCCTCGTTGAGCTGCATGGCGTATTTGTGGAAGGCTGGACCACGGGCGTGCTGGCTGTAAACACGCAGGGCCTGGGCCAGCTGGTTCTTGTGCACTGTCATGGTGTAATTGTGGGGCAGGTTGGACTGGTAGGCACTGTGGGCCATGGGCAGAGCCTTCTGGCAACGGTTTTCAGAGAACTTGGTGTCTATGTCTAAGTAGCCTTCCAAAACTTTGATGCTGCTCATGATTTTTGAGCTCAGCTCACCACAGGTCGGGTCATCGTCTTTGCCTTCGATGGTCACTTCATAGAGTTTTAGAGCTGCAGCCACCCACTTCTGGTAGGTCGGGAGCTCGAAGTGAGAGGGCTGTGGGTTCCTCCCCACGCTGTCTTCGAAGCCCTTCTTGCTGAGCACCAGCTCCACGTGCTGCCACAAGAACTCCTTGAGGGTGCAGTCCACGAGCTGCCCAGAGGAGCTGGAGCTGCTGCTCTCTGCGTGGAAGGAGAGCTGCTGCCGGCCGTGCCTCATCATCTGATACCTCCTGGGTCCCGACAGGGTGGGAGCCAGCAGCGAGTCAGTCTCCCTCATTGTGCAGTTGCTCCTAAGCTGGTCGAGAAGCATGGCCACGGGATCGTCTCCATCCTGGGGCCCACCAGCCACGATGTACACGAAGGCCTGGTTGGCGGGCACGGTGAACAGGCAGTTGATGCTCTGGTTGGTCAGCACCCGGCTCTTGCGGAAGATGCGGTAGATCTGATCCTCCAGAGCGTGCTGCAGCCTCCTCTTGGGGGAGTGCTTCTTGGGGGGTGGCTTTTCCAGGTGACCACAGGGGTCCTGGCCCCTGCTTGGCAGCGGATCCACCTTCAGAGCCCCATTGAGCTGGAAGAGGAAGAGGAGGCGTGGAGGGCATGGTCTGCAGTTGAGCTTCCACTCCTTGCCGACCGGGCAGTCCTTGATGGCAGCCTTCAGTGAGGGCAGCACCTTCTGCCGCAGCCCGTCCAGCGCCCTGAACACGCGGTCGTAGGTGATGTCGAAAGAGCAGGTGGGATGCACCAGCAGCAGGATGTGGCACACGGAGAAGAGGTAGAGGAGGCTAAGGCAGTGCAGCTTCTCCTGGTGCTTCCAGAACTCGTGCGCTTCGGCGTGGGGCAGCGGGGCCGGGCCCCCGGAGGGGTGGCCGGGCCCGGCCTCCCTGTTCTCGGCCGCCGCCAGGTCCCCGCAGGCGCGCAGCAGCTGCGGCGTGTCGCAGATGGAGGTGAGCACCAGGTACAGCACGCGGCTCTCCTGGCTGTAGTACGCCTGCAGCTGGTTGTAGTCCTTGGTGGCCGGGTCCGCCTCCTGCCCCGCGGCGCCGTCCGCCAGCTCGGGATCCTCCTCCGGGAACAGCGGGAACACCTGCCGGTCGCACACGGTGCTCACCAGGGCCTCCTTCTCGGAGCAGAGCTGCAGCGCGGTTTTGCCGAAGATGCCCACCACGCACACCTCCTCCTC
>WAAG01026620.1:299-58322 GCA_013390105.1 Tichodroma muraria | reverse complement strand
GGGCGCTGGGAACAGCCTGCGGCGCGGCGGGGCTTGGCTCGGGTGGGCAGGCAGGCGGCAGGTGGGGAGGGGGTAGGAAATGAGCGGGCGGAGCGCCGCGGGCGCCGGTTCCGGAGGTGGATGGATCCGGGGATGGATGGATGGATCCGGGGATGGATGGATGGATCCGGGGATGGATGGATGGATCCGGGGATGGATGGATGGATCCGGGGATGGCTGGATGGATCCAGGGATGGATGGAGACCTGGCGCACACGGAACCCGCCTTGGCACCGTGAAGGTGCAGAAGTGTCTGTGACCCGGCAGCTCAAACACCTGCTGGGAGCTGTGTCACAGCCAAAGGAAGAATGTAGAAGACCGGCTGCGATTGCCTCCTGTAAGCGCATATGGTGCGTTTCAATGGCTCGCAACTGTTAAAGAAAACATTAACGTGTGGGAGATAATGTGGTGTCCGTAAATTGAAGATGTCTTGCTTTTGTGCTGATTCACAATCTCAGTGCTGTGGGGAAAAATAAAATTAGCCCACCTGAAGGACCTTGTGAAGTTCCATAGTTATAACCAGAAGTATTCTAATTCCTGTACGATACAGGATGTAAAACTTCCTTATCGCTTAAAAATTAGCAATCTGGAAAGAGAACATTGCTTTCAAAATACCTTTCTCGTTTGGGGAATGTTTTTGTCACTCGAGATTGGTTAAACGGATTGGGGAAGAGTTAGAAATTGTGGAGCTAGTGCTAATGGTAGACCTTAAAAGAATGTAAGTCTTATAAAAGTCAAAAAAAAGATCCAGTTCAATTCAACACCTCTTGTGTATTACACATACATGCACTTACCATGATTTAGAAATAGTTTAGTGCCAATCCGCTGTCTGCAGCTGCAACACCATTTCTTCTGGCAGCAGCTCAATCCCGTGTGGGCACACGCAGGAATATCTTGGCTACAGAAAGGCCTGCTCCGAATGAGATAAAACAAACAGAAACTATTCCTTGAAGAAAGAGAGCAGTGTTATAAAACGGGTGCTGGTGCAGTATAGGAGAAGCTGAGGGGGAGAGTTGTGGTGTCCAGGTTGTATCTCCCTTGGAACAGGACTGAAACCTGGCGCCGTGCCTGGAAAACAAATGCAGGCCTGATGTGTCTGAGGCACGTTTAACAATAGTGCTAATCCCCCTTTGCAGAGCATTGCCGAGGTGTTCCGATGTTTTATTTGTATGGAGAAGCTGCGGGATGCCCGCCTGTGCCCTCACTGCTCCAAGCTCTGCTGTTTCAGCTGTATCCGGGTGAGTTTGCTTGGTTTAGTCTATTCTTCCAAAGGTTTGAACTGAAAATTGACTGAGTTTACGAAAACATTCTTTTCCTGGAGTTCCAAGGATTCCTTTTTTATTTTTTTTCCCCCTCCTTTAGTTTCCCTTTCAAAACCTTTTATAACACCCCTGAGGAAGAAGTAGGCAGGCTGTACATTGCCTTCAGTGGTGCTAATTATAGGCACCATCTGGAATAATTGCTTTAAGGAAGAGACACACAATGATCCCTTCTTTAGTGCCTCCTGAGAGTTGGCAACGCCTGTGTGGAAGACAAAAGTTGGGACAGAAATCAGATGCTGACTTTGCATCTGGGAAGGCCACAGCATCACCTCCTGTATCCTGGAGGGGCTTTATAATGCTTTGCAGGCTGATGTGGTGTGATCAGGTGGGGCTAAATCTTTCTCAGGGGAGTCTGAGGCAGCACCTGAACCCTCATTCCTTTGTTAAGGCCGTGGTTCCCAGCGTGTCACACTCCAGTTCCAAATCCAGATGCTTTTTTGTGTTGTTGTAGCAGCAAAAGGTTCAGCTGAGGTTTCCAGACCTCCAGTAGTATTTCCAGAAATTGGAACAGACGTTCATCCTTCGCTCTGGAAGCTCTGACAAGAGCTGTAGGTGAAGGATTCAGGCTGCATATTAAGGATTTTAGATGACGTATTGTTGCTGGGTGGTGAGAGATTATTCATGAGACTATTTAAATGTAGTAGAGAGCTGACAAATATAAACCCATCAACTGCTGAGCTTTTACACTTGTGAGTTGTAGTGGGCAGGTGAAGTTCTTTGCTCAGCTGTTTGTCCCTGGAGCTTTCTGGAAGAGAAACACTCACAGGCTCCTTGTGGATTTGATCACTGAACTTCAGGTATTTAATTTGTCTATAAATAATTCAAGAGGAAGAAATAAATTACCTTGAAGACTAATTAGACTCTGAAAAAGATGCTTGTGGTGTCATTTTCTTTCCTTTATTGAAACATGCTCTTTAGTCTAGAACTCTGAGAATCTGCCAGGTGGGTGGTTTCTAATGCAATATTTGGTACCTCAAAATTCTCTGTATAATTTTCGCTGAAGCATCTCTGACATCTAAAGACAAGTGGTTGCTTGTTACTAAGATACAAATAGCAGCTTCTTCTGTGACTAAGTGGTTGAACAGTTAAATGGAAAATTTGTTAAAAAGCGAAAAAATGCAGGAAAGCTGTAATAAAAATAAGTAAGTCCTAATTAATGATAGAACATATTTGCCTGCTGTTCTTTCATTCCAGTCTGTTTAAAAATGTTTCTCGTTTTTCCATCACAGCGTTGGCTGACTGAACAAAGAGCTCAGTGCCCTCATTGTAGGTAAGGTATTTTTGATATCAGGAATTGGGTGGATTGTCCTGTTGTGATCAATCTCTTTTTCAGTGCAGGTTGCACTAAATTTATAAGCTTGATTTTTTTTTTTGAGACTTGCCTGTTTCTATAAAAATTGGCCCTGGTATAATATTTCTTGTATAATGCATTCTAGTTTTGTGACAAGCTAAGAACGATCTTTGTTCTTCCCACATAACACTGCTGTGCATGTAGCTGGTGTAATAGGAGTCACTAGAGGGAATTCCTCTTTATATTCTTCTTTCAAAAGTCAGAGCCCAGGAGCTTCAGTTTCCAGGGTGAAAATGTCCATTTTCTATGCCTGTAATTCATGTAATGTGCCTGTGCAGCCATTCTGTGCATCATTGCAGGGTGCAGTTCCCACCTCTCCCCAAATTATCAAAATGGCTTAATTTTTTTTTTCCCTCTTGGAATAACTAGTCTAGTTTCTTCTCCTTTTTACCTGTGAGTCTTCTGGTTGTGTAGAATTGAACTGAGCTAATTTCAGTGCTTCTCCTTTAGCTCCTGGAGCCAAATCCCTGCTCTAACTGTGCCATCCTTCTTGCAGAGCCCCCCTGCAGCTCCGAGAGCTTGTCAACTGTCGCTGGGCAGAGGAGGTCACACAGCAGCTGGACACACTTCAGCTCTGCAGCCTCACAAAGCATGAAGAGAATGAAAAGGACAAGTAAATGGAGTGTTCTTTGCATCAAGTGTTGTGTGGTTTGGATTATAGGAGCTAATTTTAGTAATGTACACTCTGTATCTGTGAAGTGCTTCTGGAGAGAATACTGAAAGCAGCATTTATCTTACAGAAGGTTTTTATTGACTGCAAGGGTTCTTCCTGCAAAAGATGTTTAATGCTTTACTTGCAGGATTGTGTAGCAAAACAAGTGAAAATGTTAAACTGAGTTTGTAGAAAATTCATAGCTCTTTTCTGTGGGTGATATCTGTATTTTTTGGTTTAAGGTGTGAAAACCATCATGAGAAGCTCAGTGTTTTCTGCTGGACCTGCAAGAAGTGTATCTGCCACCAGTGTGCACTTTGGGGAGGAATGGTAAGGGGAGACTTGCTGGAATGCACACAGTGTGAGGGACTTCAAACTTTGTGTCTGACAGTGGATTTGAAGAACTAGAAATGCTGTGAAGCTGCTGTTGTGGCTGTTGGATTGCCATGCAAATACTACAGTTTTAGATGTATTTATTGTTTAATAACACTGCTTGTAAGACACAGTACTTTCTGTGCATAATTGGAGAAGGAAATTGAATTTTTGCCCAAAGCAGGTCAGAATTACCTTCTTCATTATAACCTTCATGATGTTTTGGACAAATTCTGTGTGGTGGGGAGAGTTTTGTGGGCAAAGGAAGGAGGCTTGCTCAGAAAACACAGATAACACTTGTTGTTTAATTGTCCTGGCCTCTAATCTCCAAAGCTATTAAACTCATCAGTGTTTATCCATCGAGTTGGGTATTTCAAGGAGAAACAGCTGTTGCTGTTTGGAATATAAGTGGTTAACAGTGTGCTGCCTTTGTTTGGGAAGTGTGTTTTAATAAAAACGATAAAAATAAACCTTCTATCAGTATTTGATTTGGTAAAGGGTTGAACAGTGAATGAAGCAGTTTATTTTTGGAGGACTCTTGAGACTCCAAATAACTCCTGACAGGAAGCTTTGATGGAATGAGAGCCAAATTCATGACTTCTTACAAAGGGAAGTGAAAGACTGACTTCCTACATACAATCTGCTTTGGAACTTTTCCAGAATGAGTGATACACTCGTAGGCTTTCTTCCCTTCTCTTTCAAGAATTTAATAGGAGTGGAATAAAGTGGAAAAGAGATGCTCTATTATTCACCTCCTCCTCCTCCCCCTTTCTCTCTTTGAACAGCATGGAGGACATACTTTTAAACCACTGGCAGAAATCTACGAGCAGCACGTCACAAAAGTAAATGAAGAAGTGGCAAAGCTGAGGAGAAGACTCATGGAATTGATCAGTTTGGTACAGGAAGTGGTAAGAAAGTTTTCCTGTAGTATTCCAGTGGCAAAGGATAACTAAAGTGGGAAGTGGAAGTAGTACCTGTTATAAGGTGGTGAGATTATCCTATAGAGAGACCTTTTTGTTTTTTCGTTTGACTCTTTTTATACAATGTGGAAAGATCAAAATATTCTCAATTCTGATTTAGAGTCAGGTAACAGAATTTTGCTTTTGGGGTGTGCTGTTTAAAAGCTGGATTTGCACACTTCTTTGAAAGATATATTTTTGTCAACACTTAAAGTGTGTTCTGTCATGCTAAATAGGTACAAAAATGCTTTATTCTAGCAGCTTATTTTCCTATTTCTAGGATAATAAACTGTAAAAGTATTTGAGCCTGCAGGATGAGCAGCTCACCAGTTGGAGATTTGTTCATGTACCTCCTTTTTCTTCCCTGTGGGGTAAACATGTCAAAAATCCAAATATTGGCACATTCAGCTTGGGCAGTTTCAGTGGGGATTCCAGCAGTTTCTTGTTTCCCAGGAAGGATTACTTTTGTGTTCTGTTACATTTATGATGTGTAGGCTTTGTGCACATAAAATCAGGAATTTTTGGAGCAGGTTTCTGTATGGTTTCTGCCTGTTGTTCAGGTGCTTGTTTGCCACATGCACTAATAGATTTGCACTCCTGCAGCTCAGATGTGACTTTATAAACACAAGACTGGTGATAAATTGCTGAGAGTTTGTGGCCTTCCATTGCCAGGGAGAAGGACGCTGGTTTTATCCACTACCACAAAAATTCTCTGCTTTTATCACTTTATTCTCGTTACCACAAAACTTTTTCTGTGCTGCTCAAGTTGCAGAAGAGAAACTGGCATCTTCTTTTACAGGTCTGATACTGAAGAATTCCCCACATGACAAATCCCTGTGTGATCAGACAATGTTGCTCAGCTTCCCAGTTAACCTTTGGGGCACTCTGAGGGATCCAGTGAAATCCCGGCTGCTCCAGGAACGCAGCTCATCAAAACCAGCGCTCCCGTTTTCCCTCTTAGGGGATTTAGGGACACTGAGGCTTTTCTGGGATCTGAGGGAGCGGAGCCAAGGTGTGACTGAGTGGCAAGTGCAGCTGTGTGAAGGTTTTTGTGCCTGTTTCTGCCGCCCCGTGCAGGAGCGGAACGTGGAGGCCGTGCGCAGCGCCAAGGACGAGCGCGTGCGGGAGATCCGCAACGCCGTGGAGATGATGATCGCCCGCCTGGACACCCAGCTCAAGAACAAGCTCATCACTCTGATGGGTGGGTATTGGCCTCTGTGAGGAGCAGGAGAAATTAATTAACACTGTGTAAATCCACTGAGAAACGTCGTTTCCCTGGGAGCGGGACTCCTTCCACGCTGTGGTGTTGAGCGAGTGCACTGCTGGCAGAAAACTTCCACCTGCAGCAAAGCTTTTGGTTAATGAAGGAGTTACTGTGATAAGTTCTAAATTTGACATAACCTGATTATATTCTGTCAAAAACTCCAATATAATAACTTGGAAAACGTTCCCATCTAGCTGGAAGTTATTTAGCGCCTTTCAACTAAAGTGCTTTTACTTCATCATTTATGCTGGTCAAGAAGTGCATCTCTCTAATTTGAAAAGTTTGAAATACATCTTTGTAATAGATACTCCTTTTAGTGTAATTTTAAGATGAGAGGCTTGTCTGGATAAGAGTCAAATCTGCTTTTCTTTTTGTCCAAAAAAGCACCCTGAAACAACAAACCTGCTGTTTCTGGGACACAGGGTGTTTCATTACTGACTTAACCTCAAATGAGTTCTTCAGTACAGCTCTAATTAAAAATGTAGACTTGCTTTTCAAATGCTTTCTCAATCAACCTTGGTACATTTAGAAATCCTTTACCTTAGTATGTTCTGGGGCAGCTTCCAAGTGGAAGCAAAAAAAAAGAAAAGTACATTTTCTTAAGAAACAGTGAGGATGTGTTTTGGGGTTTTTTTTAACATCTTTTCTTTAAACAGGTCAAAAGACATCACTTACTCAAGAAACTGAACTTCTGGAAACCCTGCTTCAAGAAGTAGAACATCAGGTAATTATGAAAAGAGATTAAAAGTTGTGTAGATAGGCCAACTGAGGAGAGGGAGGGATCTTTCTTACTTACTTTTTTATTTAAAAAATATTAATTGATGGATATTTCTGGAGGACATCTTTCCATTGAAGTGGCCTTAGGTTGCACAATTTCTTCTTAAAAATAAGTGTGTCTTCTAGAAATACTTAAAGGTGTTGTGTTGCTTGAAAAATTACTCTAGGGATTAATGGTAATATCATATCAAATTACCCAGTTCTATGTAAGTTAGTTTAATCTAAGGGAAGTACATAGTGGCTGTTGTAACTTCCATTGTGGAATTCCAGAAAACAACCCAAGCCCAAAAGCTTCCAAGCTCCATTTTGACATTGTGTTGTGGGTAAACTTTCTGAAGCTGTGACAAACAAGCAATTCAGTTGTTTAAAAACAAAAGTGGATAAAACTTCTGATTTTTACTGAGCTAAGGATTTTTTTCCCTTTTCTTTTCCCCACATAGTTACGTTCCTGCAGCAAGAGTGAGCTGATATCCAAAAGTTCAGAGATCCTGATGATGTTCCAGCAGGTCCATAGGAAGCCCATGGCCTCGTTTGTCACCACTCCTGTCCCTCCAGACTTCACAAGGTGAGTGTTGCATTTCTGTTCTGTTTGTTCAGTGTTCAAAAACGCGTTTAAAGTACCTGAGAGGAGAGTTTTCCTCTTAAATTACTCCTTGTAGTAACCTGTGCTGCAAGTAGGCTTTTCTGTCCCAGCAGGGCTTATTTTGTAGTCCCTGCTGGCGAGTCAGGACAGTGGGTTCCAGCTCATATTTTTTTCTCTTTTACACATAGTTTACTGATTTGTCCTTTTTTTCTCTTATTATTGGGTCATTCAGTGTATAATTGCCAGGCTCTCATGAGATGCCTCTGCAGGTCACCTTAATTCAGAATATACAGCCAAAATCACTTCATAGCACAATTCTTCATCAGGAGAATGCTGCTGGTGCTGGGTTCTGAGGGAGCCTGTGCTGAAGAAATGTCTCCAAATAATGGAAAGTCAGAGAGGTCTCAAGAATTCCTCAGCAGAAATTGATCGGGCTGTGTCTTGGTTTAAATCTGAATGCTTATTTTCCACTGGCACCAAGGTATTGCCTCCTAAGGAGGTGTATGAATGGAATTATACTGCAATAACCTAGTGTAGTCCTGGTGAATTTCAGTGGCTCTGGTGACCTAAATCATCTAAAATTCTTCTACGGATGGCAAAAATTGGGATTTTTAATGCCATGTTATTCAAGCGTAATATTTACTCTTTTCCCCCCACAGTGAATTGGTTCCAGCCTATGACTCAACTACGTTTGTCTTGGAAAACTTCAGGTAAGAATGTATCTTAACTTACTGTGGCAACATCCTTCTGTTTCGCCTGTACATTTAAAACACAGAACAGCCTCTGCAGAAAACTGGGTTGTGGACTAAACTGTGGGAATTACATTAAAAATCTCTTGCTTACCGGGTGAACAAATATTTTCCACGATAAAGGCAATTCTCTGTGCAGCTCGTGCTTCCATGAGGGTTTTGCTTTGCCCCAGTACCAAATACTTTTCCTCCTCTCTCACCAGCACCTTGCGGCAGCGAGCGGATCCTGTGTACAGCCCTCCCCTGCAGGTGTCAGGACTGTGCTGGAGATTAAAAGTTTACCCGGTGAGTTTTGCCTTCAGCTGGAGTTGTCATCCCATCCCAACTCGTTCCCAGGCTTTCCAGTAAGGAATCATCAGCGTGTCTCATGCTGTGTGTGAAGAGCTGTAGGAAAAGAGCATTATAATGAGTTGATCACCAACCATTGGTGAATTTCCTCTCTGCCTCCAGATCTCCAGTGAGAACATGCCCAGTATAGTTTTTAATTTAAAAGCAATTAAAGATGGGTCCTACTAATGCGGCAGAGGAACTTTGATGGATATCTAGTTCTATCAAAGTTACAGTGGTATCTCAGTGTCCCAGGGATTTTTGCAGATACTCCTTAACAGAACTGAGATACAGAATAACTTACTCTGAGTAATACTTACTGGGGAAGGTGGGAGGAGGACCAGGCATTTGTTGTTGACTCTGCATCCAGCTCTCAAACTGGACATTAAAATGTGTATTTTGCTATGTCCCTTCAGTGGGCTGCATATTCCAGTTTCTGAAGCTTTGTCCATGTTGGAATGTTGACCCCCAAGCTGGGATCTTTCCACATTCCCTGCTCTGCTCAGTGCTGCTCCTGCGGCTGTGTGGAGGAGGAGGAGTTTGGTGGTGGAGCTCCAGCTCTGTCGTAGTGATTTTTGTGGCATCCTTGGAGAATTGGCTCCCTAAATTAAGCCCATGGATGCCCAGAATTGTATTATTGCAGTGCAGAGGTGGAGCTGTGTGGAAGTTTCCAGAGTATTGTAAATTCAGGATTAGCTACCTGAGCTGTGCTGTCAGAAGGCATTAAAATTTATTTTTTCAATGGTAAGTTGAAATGTTTCTTCAAGCTGGAGGATTCAAGTTGAGCCATTCTCCATCCTTGATTCAGGTGAGTGTGAAGGAGGTTTTGCTGTATTTTTTCTTGACTTCTGGTGGCTCTAATATTGTTTCTCAGTTAACTGCCCTAACTTTTCATGTTGCATGGGATTTTTTTCTGAACAAATTGCTCTTTTCTCAAAAATTAAATAGCTTTGAAATGTGACTGTACGTAAAATACTTCAGAACTAATGTTTAACCTAAAATAATGTTTTTCTGATACATTAAGTGTTTGTCTATTCAGACTTCCACTTAATCAAATACCTAAAATGTTAATAGAGTAATTAAAGCTTTGTCTTGAGATTTATATCTGAGATACCAATACTACACTGTGTATGTGCTTCTTGTTGATTCATGTTACAGTAGGAGGTCACTGAAGACTAAAAATCACAACTGTGACATCCAAAGTAGATTCCTGCTACAAATCCAGTGTCGATTGAAGCTGTTTTCTAAACTTTTCTAAGTCTGCTGTATCAAATTGTTTGGTTTTGTTGGTTTTTTTTTTTTTTTAAATTTTTCTGTTTTGTCCTTTCTACTTTTAATCAATTTCTCAATTTTATTTCAAGGATGGAAACGGAGTAGTTCGGGGCTACTACCTGTCAGTGTTCCTGGAGCTGTCTGCTGGATTGCCAGAGACATCCAAGTAAGCAAAGCTGCAGTAAGAACAGATGTTGGGCTTTTTCTGTCAGAGAATGCAAAGCCCTTTGAAAAAGAGTGGTGAGACTTCTGTTGTCTCTTGAGCTTCGAATCAGGCACAGAGATAATATTTTGAAGTTGTTACTCAGTGGCTTTCTTGAGATAACAAAGAAGCAGTTTAAACAACTGATAAGAGTATCTGTGTGGTAATTCAGCCCTGGAGTTCACTCTGCTCCCTATTCCTGCTCTCTTTCAGTTTTCACTGTTTATTTAAGTGTTCAGTAAAATTTTAAGCCTGGCTCACCCATTCAGCTGGGCAGGGAAGCGCAGCTCTTAAACCACTTGGCAATTCTGACATCCTTTGGTCCTAATCCCTCCCACTTTCCCCTACCTGCCAGGTATGAATACCGTGTAGAAATGGTTCACCAGTCCACCAACGATCCCACCAAAAACATCATCCGGGAATTTGCCTCTGATTTTGAAGTTGGGGAATGCTGGGGGTACAACCGATTCTTCCGCCTGGACCTGCTGGCCAACGAGGGCTACCTGAACCGGCAGAACGACACCGTGATCCTCAGGTGAGGCTTCCTGCTCTCCCTCCCAAGCATCATCACAAATCTGCTGCTGAAATCAGGAATAATTAACCAGTAGAATTTAAAACATCAGCGGCGTGTTTTGTTCTAAGCGGGTTTCACTCTCAGCAGCTTTAAAGAAGGAAATGTGCCAAAGGGTGTTGTGGAATATTTGAAGTGTATCTTTGTTTGAGGAGGAGCTGCTCCTGGCATTAATAAGGGTTTAGAGACCTGTAGCTACCAGAACTAAAGGGAAAAGGTGCTTTCTCCCCCTTTTTAGAAACAGTTGTAGTGAGCATTGGAGAACTTTGGGAATAAAAGTCTGTGAGTGCCTCCTACAGAACTCACTGTGGCCAGCCAGGGTGTTCAGGTTCAGGGTGTTCAACGAGTCCACAAGGACCTGTTGTCTGTAAAGTTTATTTCACCACTGGATTTCAGATTTTAAGGTTTTTTTTCTGCAGGGCTTTTTGGTTGGAGGGAGGGACACTTAAAAACAAACCTCAAACCAAACAAACTCTCTCAAAAAAACCCCTTTTCAAACGTTCCTTTGAAGGTTCCAAGTGCGCTCACCAACCTTCTTCCAGAAGTGCCGGGATCAGCACTGGTACATTGCTCAACTGGAAGCAGCTCAGACAAGTTACATCCAGCAAATAAATAACCTAAAAGAAGTAAGTGGGATGTTTGTGAATTAAAATCACCTGTTGGAGTGTATCTGCAAGTCAACAAAGGTGTTTGGTTTGATGCTGCTGCATTGGTGTCTTCTCTGTTATTTTTGGGATCTTTTAGAGGCTCGCGATTGAACTGTCCCGGACTCAGAAATCCCGAGGGGTTTCCCCTCCAGACACTCACCTCAATCCCCAGAATGATGAGGGCTCAGAGACAAGAGCAAAGAAACCTGGACAAAGCATTGAAGCACTGCTCGAGAATTTCACTGCTCCAGGATTAGCACGGGAGAACAAGGAAGAGGAGGAAGAGAAGACTCAGCAGGAAGACTTTAATGTAGGAATTCTCTGTTTCCTGCCTCTGTTTATGTGTAGCTTTCTTTGGTAAGGCAGCAGTAGAAACAGGGGAATTTGTGAATTGTAAATTAAGTTTATTATCCTTGCTATGGAAATAGGAGATGACACACTTGAGAGCTGTGAGGGAGAGGTGACTCCAGAGAGATGTTCCAGAGCTGAGCTAAAAGCTCCCATCACAAAAAGTCTCCAAGCTGCAGCTGAAAAATTTGACTTGTGTTTGTTCCCGGCCTTTAGTGTGCTTTGAGAGCCTCCTCACTGCTGTGTGATAGTGACACTGGGGACAGTGAGTGTCTGTTCATAGCTTTTGGGGCTGCATCAAGGTGCTACTGAATGCTTCTATATCAAAAACCTCCCGTTTTTCCTGCAGCACGAGCTCTCAGATGGTGACCTGGATATAGATCTTGCTGGAGAAGATGAGGTAAACCACCTTGATGGCAGCAGCTCTTCAGCAAGTTCAACAGCAACCAGTAACACTGAAGAAAATGATATTGATGAAGAAACTATGTAAGTAACTAAAAATGCCTTTCAGATCATCCTGAACCCAGGGTAATCTTCCTAATTCCAGTGGAAACTGAGTAATTTGCTGGGGTGTGTGGGATTCCAGTGTGATTTGAGAGGTGGTTCCTATACTGGGAACAACACGAACTCATAGAGTTAGTGCTAAACATTGAATTTTTGGTCAGCTAATTAGTGTCTTTCTGATCTCTTTATTTACCTTAGTGCTGCATTCTGTCTTTGACAAGTGATAATCTGTGAAGGTTCTTTCCCAAAACACTATTAAGGATTCTGTCTCAGCACTGTAACAGAGTAGAGGTCTGGTACTGGGAAGTGTTGTAGTAGGGGAGTGATGATGAGGACAGGAAATTTAAATTAGGAAATTCAAGACTGAGCAAAGCTGATGTCAAATCCTGGAATCTTAATTAAAACGTGAGAATGTGCTGCTACACGTACAAACACAGGAGTTTGCAGCATCTCATTTTGCAGTCCAGGTACATATGGCACTTTTGGCCTCTTGGTTAACGAGACAGTCATTTAATTACTGCACTTCCTTTGTTCAGTTTGGGTAGCTTGGAGTGCAGGAAATACAATTTACAGCACTTTATGTTGTTTTTTGAGGTTTGTGCCACAACGTTTAACAAGAGCTGAGGAAAGCTAACAGTTGTATTCTCCTTTTCCCACCCTGGTCATCCCTGAAGGTCTGGAGAGAATGATGTGGAGTACAGCAGCACTATGGAGCTGGAAGATGGAGATCTCATGGAAGATGCAGCAGCTGCTGCTACTCCTGGAGCATCAGGTATGAAAACCAATTCCAGAATTCCCATAAAAGCGAAACGCTGCTGGATTCCTTCCCCTGCTCCTCTTGGAAGCAGTGCCAAGCTGCGTGTTCTGCAGGCAGTTCTATTTTGGGAACTGCTGCATCATGTGGTTTGAACTGATTATTGCAGTGTAGCAGAAACACTTCATTGGTTCAATAAAAAAAAAGGGGGGGGAAATCATCTGAATGTGCTGGTTTAAAAACGATGTCGAAGTTTGGAGGGCGGCTTTACACCTCTTTGGAATTCCTTGTGTTCTGATCAATAGGAGACTGATAAGGAATTTTTACTGATGTCAGTGTGACCTCTGAGTGGGTGACACGTTCACTTGGGGTTTATGACATTGCAAAACCCAAAGGATGTGAAGGGAATGAAGTGAAGGATACTCATAGTACATTTTAGATGCAACACGATGAGGTGTTCTGGGGTTTTTTGCAGCCTGGAGATGGTCACACCCCAAATTAGCCACAAGATTTTGAAAGAAATATGTATCTACATGGAATATAGAGAGATACTGTGGTAGCTAAGTATATTTATTTAGGACAAAGATACCAGAAGTGGCATTTGTGCTGCTGTACAAGTCTGTTGGTGCTTGAGAGACAGCATTCCCTGTTTCAAAGGTCTGGAGTTCAGGGAGGGACAGATCTGTCTCCTTACTCCTTTAGAGTAACACTGATCTTTGTATTGATTTGTTAACAAATCTGTTCATTAAGAGATTTTTATAAAAGGCATGAAGTGAGGCACTTCCCCCTTTCCAGCTGTTTTTATCTTACTCTTTAATTAGAAGCACATCTGATTGCTTTCAGCATCCAGAAATCCACAAAATGCCGATGTCTCCTTAAGCTTCATGGGATGAGTTCATTCCTAATCTACTTGTGTAACTCTTTTTATTTTTTCCCAGGGAATAAATCATCCCTGTGTCCCACACCTCCCACCTTTGTGTCTCTCCTGCTCAGGTACCAGCCACAGCTACAGCAGTGCCAGTGGGAGACCCTCGCGGCGGGGAGCCAGCGCCCTGGGCTCCACAGCCAGCAGCAGTTTGCTGGATATAGATCCCCTCATTTTAATCCACCTGTTGGACCTGAAAGACAGAAATGGCATGGAAAACCTCTGGGGCCTTCAGCCACGTCCTCCTGCCTCTCTTCTGCAGAACAGAGGTAACTACACCACGTGTCTGATGGTTTAATTCTGCCTGGAAATGCAGGGGGATGACTGAAAAGCCCCTTTTCTGGAAGGGGTTGGCACTGGAAGCCAGCACAACACACAGTTCTGTGCTGAGGCAGCAGCTCCACCTCTCCCTGCACACAGCTGGAGTGGCTGGGAGTACTTGGAGCACGGTGCAAACCAGAGAAATAAATCCTGGCATTTAGGGGCCATTAGGGCTAGAAAAATGTGAGTGGTTGTAAGGGCTGGAAAAGGAGGCAAAAAAAAGGTTCAAAATGTCAGGAGCCAAAAATAGTGGTGGTATTTAAATAATTGAGAAGTATTTGTGGTTCAGTTGGGACCCTTGACCCGAAAATATCAATTAACTCCATGTGCAGAGCAGAGCTGGCAGCCCTGGCACCCCTGGCTCTTCCTGGAGGTTGCTTGTTCCTCTCATAGTGAGGAATTAAGTTTATTATTGAGGTTTGATTGAGTTTTGTCATGATTGCCACTTATTTGAGCTGCTGGCCCACAACTATTTGGTGACTTTCTAGAACAGAAAGAGAAATAAATGTCCCTTTGCTACAAGTGATGTTTGGGTTTGCTGCCACAATGCCATTGGTGGCACTGAATTTAAAAGCTGGCTCAAACTCTTTGTTCCTTTGTCATTAGCTTTTTAAATGGAGTTACATAAACAGCCATGAATTTTCAGTGAATGTAATCCATATATCCAAAAATGGAAGTCACTTCTAGAAGTAAAAAAATAAAAATAAATGGAAACAGCACATGAACTGTGAGTCCCAGTTCTGTTTTGCTTTTGGAAAAAGCCCTGGACAAAAGGAGCTCAGGAGAGGGCACTGCACTTTGTGCTGTGCCACTCAAGCAGGGTGAAGCTCTCCTGTTGTGCTGAGCTGTGTGAATCTCTAGCTCCTGAACACAGCCAAAATCACCTGTTTTGTGGAGCCTTGGGATCTGACTGTTGCCAGTCAAATTGAACTGGTCAGTGAAGGCAGAGCTGCTGTTCCATTTGGAGTTTGCCAGATCTCACCTCCTGAGGTTGAAGATTTCTAAGAGCCACTTGACTTTACAGTTTGGAACAGCTGAATTTGCAGAGAAACACAGAATTTATAGCACTTCAGATAGATCCAGGTTGATCTAATTCCAGCTGAGCAGCACAGAGGCTTATTCAGGTATTGGCTGCTCAACCTGATCTTCTGCTGTGAGGTACTTAAGGGAATTCCTTCCCTAGCTGCAGATTTCTTTGAATTCTCTGTGTTATGAGATATTGGTGGTCTGAGAATCTTCTACACACAGTCAACAAGTTTTATAAAAATAAATTTGACATGAACTGGCAGGCCTGGCTGGCAAGGTGGTAGCTCAGGTGTCACCAGAATTCCTGCAGCAGTACTGGGAGCCTGGCTTCTCCCAGTGAGCAGGACTGGGGGCCTTCCTCCACGACTGGGAACAAAACCCTGCTGTCCCAGCAGCTTGGCAGTGCCTGCAGCCCCAGTGTGGTGCTGTGCCAGGACAGAATGCGTGTCCCTCGCTTTTACAGCAGGACAAAAGGTGCAATTCTTAGGTATCCATGTTTATTTGAGAATGGTTTTCCTTACCTGCTGTGTTCCCTGCCTTTTCCTTTGGCAAAGCCTCATCCTATTCCCTGAAGGACCGAGACCAGCGGAGGCACCAGGCCATGTGGAGGGTGCCCCCAGACCTGAAGATGCTGAAAAGACTCAAAACCCAGATGGCAGAAGTTCGGAGCAAAATGTCTGATGTGAAGAACCAGCTGTCTGAAGTGAGGAGCAGCAATGCTGCCTCAGGGGAGGGACAGCCCAGCTTCTTCTCCATCGAGCAGGGGGCCCTGGCTGCCTGTGGCACTGACAGCTGCAGCAAACTGCAGGAGATAGGGATGGAACTGCTGACCAAGTCTTCAGTCACCAGCTGTTACATAAGGAATTGTAAGTGCATGGAGAAAGGGGGGATTTAATCACCCTTACAGGTGGTTCATGTCCCCAGGCAGTTCCTCACACTTGGGTTCAGCTGGAAGATCAGAGATGTAAACCTGCCCTGCCCTTGAGTTGCTGAAACTGATTTCAGCCCTTCTCCGTAAAACACAAAAGCTTTACCCCACAGGCACTGCCAAACCTGATGCAGTGACAGTGTCGTGAGGTTTAACCCAGGTTTGAGCTGGTCACTGCCTTGACTGCTCTGCACCAGGCCCGTCTGGGAACTCGAGGCTGTTGCAGGGAACAAATTAAAACAGTCCAGGCTTGCTGAAATCTAAAATGCAAATAAGCCAGGATTTGGGTTTGTCTATCATTTATAGTCCCGTGCTGGCTGAAGGAATGTGGGTGGAGCTTTCTGAAGGATGTTTCAGTGTTAGGAAGTGACCATGACTTGTGCAGCCCAGGCCTCTGGCAGGAAGGTGTGACAGGATTTTGTGTGGGACTGGGAGTTAATAAACAACGGGAATAACGTGGAACTTCACTTACAACAAGCATGAGGGCAGGGTACAGCAGTGCTTTGACTGACCACTGGTCACACTTTGACACTTTCTTGCAGCTGCCAGTAAGAAAAGTACCTCAGCCAAGCCCCTTCGGTCGGGAGCCGCGGGGAGCCTGTCCCTGAGGAGAGCCATGGACGGCGGGGACGGGAACCTGCGCCTGAAGGGGGACAGCCACTCTGCTGAGGGTACCTGGGCCACTGGCACCTGTGGGGGGATGGAACTGGCATCTTTCTACTAAAGCTTTTCAATGAGTCTTTTATTTGGCAGCTGGAGTTTCCTTTAAATTTGCATGGATCCTTTCTCCCACCCAATGAGTGTTACTGGACCTCCGATAGCTGAGCTGGGAGGCAGCACCTCACATTCACTGACCAGAACATAAATGCTGGGCTATGTTCTGGTCTCTCAGCAAACACCTCAGGAGTGAACTTGACAGTGAAAATCCAGGATCAAATACCACTGAGCCAGGCTTAAATGGTCATTTGGCTTAGAGGGAGCTCAAGGAAACTCCAGTAAGAATTTTACGGTAGTGCTGCTCCTGAGTTGCACAGGGCCCTTCCTTTAGTGCAAACACAAGGAAACCCCTGACACAGACATTGGTATTTTGCTCCTCTCCAGTGCTGAGAGGAGGAGGGGAGGGAGGATCACATGGGTCTCATCTGTGCTCTGTCTGCTCAGGAGGCCTGGGGAGCTCCAAGCTGAGTGCTCGGCCCCACGCTCGGGCCCTGGCCGGCCCCGGGGCCGCCGAGGCGCTGCCGAAGCAGGAGGAGAGACCCTGTGAGGGATCAGACTCTGAGGTGGGAGCTTCTGGCTTGAATGGCTTGGCTGCTGCAGAGAAGAACAGGAAAGTTGGTGCTCTGGGGTAAGGGTTTCTTCATCTTTTCCTCTTATCTCCTCCCCCGCCTTCCCTTGATCTACAAAAATCCCACAATCTCCTAAAACCAGGTGCTTGTAGCATGAAAGAGAAATTACTTTGAAGTTTACTTGCTTGCTGCTGTTCCCTCTGGACAGCAATTTTTGGGTTTATAACTAGGTTGCAAGCTGCCTTTCTTTTTTCCCTTTTTCTCTTATTTTGATCACCTCTGGCTGGAGTTTGACACTTGGAATTGAAAGGCAGCCCAGGTCTGCTTTCCCACTGTTCCATGCAAAATATCCTCGAACTGAAGTTTAATCACTTTTGATTTCCTTATTTAAGATGATGTTTTTCACTCTAACTTGATTTTTCAGCTGTTTCATGATAATTCTCTGTTGGCCACCTAAGCAAAGGGCAATGGAGTTCTCAGGTTATTTTTTTTTAAATAAGTAGAGTCACCTTTTTTTGGAAAATACTCAAACTTTTCAAGGTTTTTTGATTGATTTAGAAATATTCAAATGTTAAAAAAAGCTGGAAGTTTAAGTGGGTGTGCAGGAGTCTTAAACAAGGAGTAAAACTCAGTGTGACACTAAAAGGCTGTTTCCAGAGCTGAGTTAAGGCTGAATTTCTAACGCGGGGCTTTGTATTTCTCCTGAATTCTTTCCCAAGATCAAACTCCAAGGGATGTGGGATGGAAGGAGCCCAGTCAGGTGGCCTGGAGAGCAGCCCTGAGCCCGGGGAGCTGCAGGGGATGGGCTCTGAAGGTGCCTCTGCAGGACCAGAGGAAGGTAAAGTGGGTTTTGTTGGGGGCAGGTGCAGCGTGGCCGCGCTCCGGGCGCTGCTGCTCCGCCTCTGGAGCGGGGAAGAACGAGAGAAAACCACCCCCAAAAGCTGCTTCCATGGCTGTTGAACTCTGCTGTAAGGTGGCAGCTGGAGAATAAATCTGAGTGAGGCCAGAAGAGATCTGTGTGTGGCTGCTGTCCGGGCAGGATCGGGGCTGGCGCTGGGGCCATCGCTCTCTGCACGAGCAGCTGCTTTTTGTACCTTGAGACAGCTCCGGGTCCTTGCTTTGCTGTTCGGTGGAGTGGCCTTGAGAAGAGTTTCATATCTAATTAAAATAGTAGCCAGTGACCTTGGCTGGTAATTCTGCTGCCTTCAGGCACAGCCCCCCGTGGTCACTTTTCTCCACAGCCTCTCCAGCGCTTCATTCGGGCTGGGTGTTGTGGTGCATAATCCAGTTTCCTTAGGGACTCGAAGGAAAGTTTTCTCCCTCCCTTCCTGCATCCTTTCCATGCTTGAAAAAAATAACCCTGCTTTTTTTTTTTTTTTTTCCCCCCCCTTCTGAAAGTCCACATAGAGTTTTTCTTATCTTGCTAAAACTCTCCTGCCTTCCACCCCTGCACTAATTTGAATTTCAATGACTGGATTGTAGCGCAAAGCCTATATTAAGGTGCCAGCATCCATCTCGAGCTGCAGTGTGCAATGTTGTGTGGGAGTTGGCATTTACAGAAGGTCTCTCAGTGACAAAACTGAATTTCTGCTCTTAGTCACTGCAGCGTGATCGTGATGTGCTCCTGCAGTTCTGCTCTCAGAGCAGGGAGCCCAATAGGAAAACGCTTTAGAAACTGAAATATTTCATTGTTAAAAACCCCAGGAAGCAAATATTACAACTTTTTTCCTTTCAGAGGAAAAACTACAGTAGAATTGGCCCCTCACTTTGCTTTTTCTTAGCAATGAGTATCAGCCTTTAGGAAGTAGAGCCAAGCAGACCCTGTGTTGTCCATGGAGAGTTCTGGCTGCCCACTGCACACCCAGGGTCATCACCTGGAGTCACCAACAGCTCTGGTTCTGCTTTGGAGGGGAAATTTGTTGTGTGAGATTCAAATCTGCTATTGCTGCTTGAAGGCCCTGGTAGGCCCACCTGCCCCACGGGTTTTGCTGCCTTTTAGCTCCCAGAAAAGCAACTTTTATTTTCTATCCCAGTTGCAGAGTAGACTGAGCAGCTCAGCTGGTGACACACAGGACAAATCCAGCTGTGCTGAGGGCTGGCACCCAGTGCTCTGCCAGACCCCCGAGTGCTTGGAAAGTGCTCCTTCCCTCTGTTCTCCTGCTATCAAATCCCAGGAGCTGGCAGGAAGCCTTCCATGGGACAGAGTTAGACATTCCAGCTGTGCAGATGCCCCTGCCATCATTTTGCCCTGGGTGTGTCTGGTTTCTCTTGCAGCTGGGGTGTGTCAGAAGCACGTCCTTCACCTCCTGCCAGGGATGAGCAGTGACAGTGACATCGAGTGTGACACGGAAAACGAGGAGCAGGAAGATGGCACCTCTCCCTCAGAGGTGTTCAACCAGGCCTTCTCTGTCCAGCCCTCCAGTGAAGGTAAAGCTGATGGAGCCCCTCTTCCCAGACATTCCCAGTCTTCCCAGATCTCCTCGGATACAGGTCCCTGGGGGGAGGGTGCTGTGGAGGTGTTAAAGCTCCAAGTGCCAGTAAGATTTGGAACTCTTCTCTTGGGATCCCAATTAAAACAGCTCAAAACAGGAGAGGGAAACTCTTGCTAGCCTTGAGAAGTCAGTTTAGGTGAGTCTCCTGGGAAGGGTTGGAAAACCCAGAGCTCCAGTTCCCAGTTGGAACTCCCTGTGTGCCAGGACTGGCACTGTAAGTAGGCTAATTCCAGGGAGGTAACCACTGTCTTAGACATGGATTTGCATCTTAATTGGCAGGAATGTGCTTCCAGCAGTTCAGTGGAGCTTCAGAAAGTCCTCTGGTTAAGCTTTCGCCTGCAATCCAATGGATCAAAGCTGTGAGGCCAGGGGGGTGAAGTTTTGGCCTGAGTGAAGGGAGGGGAGGGAGCATTCCCTGGCTGCTCCAGTGCTCACTGGTGAGGGTGACTGGGCTTTGCTGGTGTTGTTTTCACCCTCAGAGCACTCCTCGGTGTTACCAGACGGGGATCAGGCCAGTTCTGACGATCTCAGCTTTGTCCCAGGAGATGACAGCACCAGGTAACTGGACAGCTTCTCCTTCGGGCTGCACCTTCCCTGTGCTGCTCCAGGAGCTGCAGCCACAGAGCCACTGCCAGGATCCTGAGCTCCCTCTGGCTCTGAGGCAGTCTGGGAGGGAGGGAGGGAGGGCTGAGCTCTAAATGCTTCCAAAACTGGCTGGTTTGAAGTAGCTGGCATAAAATTTTAACTCGTAAGATTGTGTTTGAAGCCTTAAGAGTGCTCCAGCAGGAGAGTTTTCAGTGCAAACTGACTTTGTTTGGAGCAGGTAGAGCCCGGGCTGGGGGCCTGAAGGCTGCATCCCTGGGAGGTGTGAGCATTCCCTGGAGCCGAGCCCGAGGCTGCTGCGTGCCCTCTCCACTCTGGCAAACGTGGTTCTTCTGCCGTTGTCTTAACGCTGCCCCCGGGGCACAACGACCTTTGCAGGCCTGGCACTGAGGGGTGGCACTGCTGCCCCACCGGCCTCAGCTGCTCCGGGGAGTTGTGGGGAAGGTGCTGAGCCCCGTGCCGGGCGGGTGAGTGTCCTGCTGTGCCACTGGAGTGAGCAGAGTGTGTGGCTGTCCTGTGGAATGCTGGGGTGGCTCCGGAGCTGGGGGAAAACAGCCACCGCTGCTGTTGTTTCCCCCAGTTGGTGATGTGGACCAACCACACCCATTGCCAAACTCTTTGTTCGTTGCATTTTGAGCTGCTGAGTCCTTGTGAAGCTCCTCTGAGAGCTGATGCCTGGTTAGTGACAAAGCATGAGCCCTGTCAGTACCTGCCCGGTGTTGTCCTTGGTTTTGTTGGTTTTTCCTGTGTCCGTGTGAGTGTGCTCTTCAACTCCTAGTTTAAAACTGTTTGCACTTTGTTAATAAAATGAATGTTGAAATCTGAATTTTAGGTGTTTTGTGTGTGAATAAGTAAAATGGTGGGGGCTGTCAGGGTCAGCTCCACTTGCTGCAAAGCCTGGCTGCGCATGGAGGGACTTTTTCCTGCCATCCACCTGTCGCTCTTTTCCTTAATTATTCAGTGAAAAGCACTTAAACCCCTCTGGGACTCTATTTGTGGAAGACACACCAAAGGCTGAAATCTTGATTCAGACAGGAGCGGAGAGGGATGCCGAGTTTTCCCCGAAGTTACTTTGTTACTCGGCTGCAGAGGGAGCAGTCCTGGGCCGGGGCTGAGCCTGCCGGGGCCGGCGCCCACCCGCCGGTGCTTCGTGAGCCTTTGGGGCTGTGCTGAGCCCTGCGCGCAGCTCCACTGCTGACCTCGTGGAGCTCTGCCCCTTCCGCCCTCGCAGCTGCTTTACCCTCAGCGAGAGGCCCAAGCTGAAGGAAAGGGCTGCTGGGGCACGGGGGCTGCTCTGGAGCTTGTGTCCAGCCCTTGGGGCGAGAGAGGAGCTGTTGCTTTGCTCACCTTTTGTGGAGAGCTTGTTCAGAGCTGGTTTGGAAACGGCAGGGGGGAGAAAGGGGCTTGGAAGACACCTGATCTCCTTGGGCTGTGCCATAACAGCCCCGTCCCTTTTGGCCACAACGGGCCCTGAGCAAGCACCTGGAAGCCAGAGCTCAGCAGGGCAACTCCAGTTCCATTCCCCACAAAGGAAAGCCCCTTTCACCAAAGGCACAGCTGCTCGCTGCCTTTGTTAGCCCTTCAATAACCAGACTATCTGGAGTGTGGTTTAAATTACTGTTTTATTAAGATATTGGTAAAACTTCAACAGTTTTTCCTGTATAAACATCTTTCATAAATAAAATATGGATGACTAATACATGGATAGAACTAAACTCGCGGGTGAACTGTAGAACAAGATTGCAAATGGAAAAGTCCCAACGCTGGTACATGAGTTAGCTTGAATTTATTCACTTCGTAAAGAACATGTTTCATGAACAAGGTACTACAGCAAGGTCAGCAGGAGCACCCAGGAGCTGAGACTGCGCCTGGCTGGCCACGAGCAGCAGCACTCGGGGTGAGCTCAGCCACCTCCCCTGTTCTCGTCCCGAGGTGTCTTCAGAGGGAAGGAGAGGAAAAACTGGACACAACAGGGGTTGAACGAGACCCTGACAGGTGGGGGTTGTTTGTCTTTAGCTTTAATGCTGGCAAGGGCTGTGCCACGGCCTGGAGAGGGGCACGGACTCTGGAGTCCGAGGTGGTGTTAATGCTTCCTTATTATTGCACGTGATACGAGGGTAGAAAGTTTTGTTCCTGTCGCAAAGAGGATGTGAATTAAAGAAAGATTGCCCTAAATTACAGACATGAACAAAGCTGCAGTATCCCCTTGGATGGCTTTGTTTATGTGACTAAGTGCCGAGTGAAGGAATTGTGCTAAAACAGCCCCTAATTTAGACCAATCTTTCTCATTTTGCTTTGTTCCTGCAGAATCTTGGGGTCGGGAGGATTTGGTGAGGAGAGAGTGGACCTGAACTACAGCAGCCATGCCTATGCACACAACTCCTTGTGCCTCATCTGCCCATGGGACAACTGACACACAGTGCTCCAGAAACAGGCGGAGTTTCTAGGATGATGCACCACCAGAAACGTGGTGTAAGTTCAAGTCTGCTTGGACATTGTCCTCCAGCGCCGCGGCGCCACCGCGCTCGACACCTCAGCTACGGACCGGTTTCACTCGCGAGGACAATGGATGGCACTTCTAGGTAAAGGAAAGTTCCACGTGTGCGTGGCCACCCACCTCTAGGGCAAGCGGAATGGGTGAAGAGCTCCCTGCTCTGGTGCTGTTCTGCTCTCTGCGCCGCCCGCGTTCCTCAGGGTTGGGAAAGCGGCGCGGGAGCCCCGCGGCGCTCACAGGGAAGAGCTTACGAGCGCGTTTTGAGCAGCTCCAGGCAAACCAGCCCCGAGCCCCTTCCTCAAAACCACCACAACTCAAACAGAACAAAACTAAAGTCACGTTGTCTCTGCTACCTCCTGGCTCTGCAACCACGGTCACCACGTCGACCGAGAGGGATGCGGGGTTGTGTGAACGCGGAAAAGGGATACTTCAGCTCTTTATTGGAAAGATTCGTTGTACAAATTTTCACCACCACTAAGATACACGATAAAAATACAAAACACAGGTCACAGACTGAATCTCAGTATCAACAGTTAATAAATACAATGAGATACTTCTCTATTAGCCTAATATTTTACACTGTCACCAGATAGACGATCAAGGTACGAGATACAGAACACTTAGATACCGTTAGAGAGGGATTATTGCTTACGTCAGCAAGCAGCAGATAAGGGCACAGGAGTTTGAACTGAAGGAACTACTTCCTATCACCAGTGGCATTAAGAGAAAACACTGCATTTCACAAGCACTGCTTTTTTGTCTAGTGTGTAGAATCAAGAGCAGCATAATCAGACCAATAACCACTACTTTTAATATTATAGGACTTAAAGGACTTACCTTACAAATGGTTCCTATCTACTCTATAAATATGCAGTTAGTGAAGAAATGAACACTTGCTCTATCTATACAATGGTTTTTACCTGACCACACTGCAACTACGATGGTGGATTTTTTTTTTTTTTCTCCTAGCAAGATAAATGGGATGAGTCGCAGAATTACCATTTATGAATCCACACTTAAAAAAGCTAGATCCTTCCCAAAACAGCACACATGCAGTCCAGTGCTCTTCAACTGCTCCTGCAGACTGGGAAGAAGTTTTACCATCCGTGACGGGTTTGCATTCTAATTTACTCACATCAAGAATTGCACTTACACCACCTTTCTCTCCGGAACATGACAGCCAGCTAAAGACGGACTTTCAGTGAGTCATTATTACTGTGAATAATTTAAAACAAAGGCACCGCAGAGATGCCCCAGAGTTGCATATTTTACCATTTCATGGTTTCTCAAATTTCCTCAGTAAATCTGACTTGGAACAGAAGCTGCAGCTAAAGAGAACGTTGACAACAGCTAAGGCAGAACAAGATGGCAGATAAGAGCCAATGATCCCGTAAGATTAAAACAAAGTCTGAAAAAGATCAAAGGAATCTAAAGCCAGACTCCAACTCCTGGTTGCTCACAAAGCCTTTTGCTGTTCATCAGATTGCTTTTAAAATAGTGCATCAAAGAGAGAAGCAGCGGAAATTGGCAGAATTCAAGCCTCACCATCTCATCGTGTTGAGTAGTTTTCTTGACTGCTTAATATTAAAATACTTCGCAAATTCTAGCTAAACACTAATACTGCTATCGTTACTGCTAAAATGATACGAATTGTTCACTAAGTGCCTATGAAGACTTACTTTATTCATACTCCTCCCAGTGCATCGCTGTAACAAAGGGTAGGAACGGGATCTGGACTTGGTGGAGCCGATGGGAATCAGCCGCTTATTTACGTCCCAATTAGCGGCTCCCCTGAGGGTGTGACCTCACCTCGGGAGCGGGGAGGGGCCGCTGGCCGCTGCTTGCGCAAAGAAGGGCAGCCGAGTTCCTCGCTGGCCCTTCTGGGCCCGGGGGAGCCGGGGCAGAGCCCTGCCCGGGCACTGAAGTGCCCCCTCTCCGCTGAAGCCCCAGCGCAGCGCCTGCTCCGCTGCATCCTCGGCATTTCCATCCCCCTTGGATTGCTCCGGCTTCCATCCCTACACACCCTGCACACAGCCCGCGGCAGCCGTGCTGCTGCATCCTTCCACTGGATGTGAAATGCTGCCTTTGCCATCTGGGGATCCTCACCAGAACCACACAGCTCATCCAACAGCTCCTGATCTCTGCTGGGACGGGCGCGGGGGCAGACGGTGGGACTGGACACCTCCACGGGTTGGGTTCTTTTAAGACCTGAGATGAAGTTAAGGTGGGAAGAGGTTGGCTCAAAGCATTAAGCACAATCATGTTCAACTCACTGAGAACAATTTCCTAAACTGAGAAATGAGAAAAATGCCACTAAAAGCACCAGAAAGATACGAAATTCCCTACACTGCACCTCCAGCCACAGGAAATATTTTTTTTTAAACTGCAGGAAAAGTTTTTTTTCATATTCTGCATTTTATATTGCATGAAAAAATAATTTAAAAAAAAAGGTAAATTATGAGTCTATACCTCGATGGGAGTCTGAGACCAGAGCAGCAGGAGCTTAGTGTGTCCATTCCTAAGGTACCTGGTAAACCCTGTATGGCTTTTAGTCATCTACCTGCAAAAGTGGATGTAAATTTCTAATTCATCTTAACGCTCACCTGGAATAAACAGAAAGCAGAACACGAAAAGAATAACAAAACCTCGAAAAACCCCCCACACCTCGACTCTATGGAAACTTCCCCCCGCTCTAAAAAAATGTGGCAGTTCTAACCCAGATCGTTCTTAGAGTATTGCTCCACAGACATCTCTCAGGCGGGTGCGTGTCTGAGGCCGTGCCCTGGGGCTGTCCCCGTGCAGCGGCTGCCGGGCTCTCCCTGCTCCATGTGGCTGGACACTCGTGTGTGCGGGTGGTCGGGCGGCTGCGGCATTGCTGGGGGTGGCACCACCACCGAACTTTATTAGAGATCGAAACAACTACATTGGTTAATTCCTAGATCTATTTACACAGGGGTTGAGCTTGGCAGGGGGCTGGAGTACAGTTCGGAATGCCCACCTCTTTTTTTTTCTCTTTTTTTTTTTTTTTCGCTTTCTGATGATGCCAGTGTTATTTTGGGAATGTCTACTTTGGGAGCCTGGCAGGGGAACACGAGGGGGTGGTTACATTTTACAGCATTGATGAAGGTGTGGGTCTGGTATACAATGACTTTGTCTTCGCATCAAACACTCGCTGTAGGAGCCGTGGCTGGGCAGCCTCCTCCAAGGGGAGGGTCGGGCCAACGCCCTCCTGCTCCTGCGGCCCCGGGCAGGGAAGGCCAGGCCGGATCCTTCTCCCTGGGAAGGCTCGTGCGCCCAGAGCGGCGTGTGAAACTTTGGTTTGAGCCTGGCTCCTCGCCGCCTCTTCCCGCTGCAGAGCCGGAAATGAGGGAACGCAGCTCGTTTTCCCAAGCATTTGAACAGTTCATCTTCCAGCCCGAAGAAGACGGGGGATGAACCCCTGACCCTGTAGATGCCCTGCCCTGCAGCAGCCGAGCTCACAGGGTCGTCCTCCCTGCGATCGCTCCGTCCGCAGCCCGAGGGCGCGCTGAGCTCCGGGGAATCGCTCTTCGCCGGGGAGCTGCCGGTCGAACCCGCGCTCTTTGGTATGCCAGGACTAAACACTTGGACTGGTGGCAGACATTTGGCACTCTGAGGTGTACTAGTTTCTGTTTTTGTCAGGTCTAAATAGCCTTGATCATCCAAGGGGTTAACGCTGGACCCTATGCTTAAGCTAGTTCTGTCGGTGAAGGAGTCCACTCGTCCTTCGTAGCCTAAATCCGCAGGTGCTGAGCACTGGTGCTGGGGCCACGGCCGTTTGCAGTCTCCATGGTTCTCCTTGTCTTCCCCGTTGTCTTCCTGCCCCCCTTGGAAAGAGTTCTCTGTCCAGTCCGACTCCTCGCTGGCCGCGACCGCCGCGTTCATGTCCCTGAGGAACACCACGATGACCGTGATGTTGTCGCTGGAGCCGGCATCCCGAGCAGACGCCACCAATTTATGTGCTACCATGCTGCTGTCACCATTATTCTCCTTCAGATGGTCAGCCACCACTTTGACTGCCTCATCGGGGTTGACTGTGTCATAGAAGCCATCACAGGCCAGAATGAGGTAGTCTTCAGAGCCATCCAGCACCGTGGAGGCAGAGTCTGCGTCCCCACAGATGTATGGCTTGTGCTCAGCATCCCCTGTGGAAGAACAGCAGAGAAACACAACTGTGGGTTTGCAGCCACAGCCTCCAGCAGCCCTTTATTAATTCAGTGTGGAGCCAATGACTCTTACCCCAAGTTAAAGCGATTATTTGGAAATTATTCCCTCAGACTGTAGGGGGAAAAATAGAGGTTATTGCTCATAGGTCTATCTTCAGCTGTATGTCAAATTTTGATGACTAGAAAATTAAAATTTTATAGTTAAGAAGCAAAGCAAGTCTCAAAAAGGAATGAAGGCTCTCTCTTACCGATAGCTCTGGAGACAGAGAGGCTCCCGTTCACCCTCCAGGCTCCAAACCAGACCACGCAGCCGCCCAGGGCCTCGATTCGCTTCTTCTCGTCCTGAACAGCAGCACAAGAGAGGTTTGGACAGAGCAGTCAGAGCTGCATCACACACTCAACACTCCCATCAATATCTGGATTTTCACAAACACGGACAAAGGATTTGCGCACAGATCCAAACAAACCAGGATGAGTGGAAAGTGCACTGCTGCTCAAAGAGATCCTGGCCTGGCAGCGCTCCCCCAAAGCTGGTACCTGTGCTGGTCACTGCCCAGGGGTGTTTAGACAGGCCCTTCTCACCTCTCGATCTGGTTTGTGGGGTTTCATCAGTTCCACAGCTTGGCCTCTCCTCACAAGCATGACCTGGGAGTCCCCCAGCCAAGCCACATGCAGCATGTTCCCCCGGATGAAAGTCACCACCCCGGTGGTTCCACAGCGCAGACTCTGGAGAAAAATACATTTCTATTTCAAAGCGTTTTCTTACTTAGCTCAGGGACAGAACATGTTGAAATTGCAGCACAGAGCCTGTTCCCAGGGAGGAGGAGGCAGTGCTTTCCCTACGGCTACGACTGCTCACTAACAGCCCCTTGGGGCCAACCTGGCTGAACACGAATGTGCCCCGTGACATCCCTGGCGTGGGACCCGCCTGCCAGGAGCTGGGCACTGCTGGGACTGCTCCTGCTCCCGCCACACCCACCTGTGTGTTAGTGAACCCGAGGACTGGTAGGCAGGTGAGTGTGGGAATGGCATCAGCGTCCTTTAGGGGAGCTGGAAGCTGTGAGAAGAAGGAGCTGACATTTTTATGGGATGTGGCGGTACGGAGAGAAAGCCACCAGTGGGGACCAGTGTGTGGACAGCTCTGTGCTGACTCCCTGCGCCTGGAGCCCTCTCTGAGAAGGCAGGATTCCCAGGTTAATGCTTTCAGAGTCCCTCACCTCCCTGGCTGCCTTCTGCACAAAGCGCTCGTCGGTGACGCGGAAGGCTCGGCACAGAGCCTCGGCTGGGTCGTGCTGGAACATCTCCTGGTGGACCATGTTCACGTGCAGGTGGATGGAGGCATAGATGGCAGCATCCACTCCTCCATGACCATCAAACACTGCAAAATAAGCTTGTTCTTCTTGGTCCTGCCAGCGGAAACACGGGGAGGAAAAAACTCAGATGAAAGCAACAAAAAACAGCTCATTGGATTATCTTAAAGCTTTGAATTTGGGATTTGTGCTGTCCTCATTAAATTGCAATTAGAGACAGAGTCTCCACTGGAAAAGCAAACTGCCCTGACCACCTGAACTTGCATCAATGGAAAATTTCCACCTTGCTGTTGAATTCTACCTGCAAAATGCAGGAGAAGGCTGCCAGAGTCCCCTGTGTAGTGCTCTCAGTGCTCCTTAGGTCCCATTTGTTACAGCTCAGTCACACAACTCAAATAGGAAGTGCCATTCTCATCAAATTGTGCAGGAGATTTTGTGACTGCAAAAACCACAGAGAGAGAAGAACATCCAATATAGTTTGCATGAAGTCTACATCATGACTGGAATCCACTAGGGATAAAATGCCAGTACAGTTAAAATGTGAAGCCGGCCAGCCTCTGCTTTCACTCTTCTTTTTTCCTTAAATCTAAAACGTATCATCTTAGATGCCTGTGTTTTAAAAAAACTGCATGTGCTCTCTCATCAGAAAATTGTGATTACATTCACAAATCAAATACAGCAAAATCACTCATCTTCAAGGCAGTTTTCTCAGCTTCCCCTCCTCTGTTCAGGGAAACAACGTGGTACCAGGAGACAGCAACTCCTGTGCCTATTCACACACACAACACCAACCCACTGACAGAGCCAATTCAACCTTGACAGCCAGCTCAGTGACTGGAATATTTGCACATTGTAATTTTTAAGTAATGGGCTCCAACACAAATTGGAATAAGAAGGCTGACAATTGACAGGCAGAGGAAACATCTGCCTCTGTTTGCAGTAATACCATTTAAAAGTAAGAATGTGGATGGGGCACAAAATGGTTATTAAAGTGACAGGGTGTAATAAAGAAGCAATTATGCAGCAATTTGATCCTTAAGGTAAAATTCTTACCATTTTCTTTTACTTTCCATTTCTCAGTGTCCAATTTCATATCTCAAGGGAGAGCAAGAATGAATGTCTGACCAATGGCCACATCAAGAAATTAATGGAAGGGACGACAGGCCCCAGTTCCACCGAACTACTCACATTTCTAGAATTGTCTGTGAGCTGCACCCCATAGTCCTGTAAGTTTTGGGTTTGTTTGGGGTTTTTTTACTTAATTTCCTTTTTTTGGCTTTTGGCTTCTTCCTCCCAAGAGGAAGGGTTGAAAAGCAGAGCAGACCCACCCCCAGCTGCCAAGTGGCTTCAGAGATGAACTGTGAAGTGACCTGGGCAATGCCAATTGCCGACCCTCCTCAGGTCCAGCACCTTTCACTTCCTCCTTGGAAAACCTCCTGCTTTCCCAGGATGGAAACCACTGATCCCAGGGGCTGTGTCTCCCACGTGCTGTGTGCTCACCTCGAGGTTGAAGAGCACGTTGAAGTCAGGGATGCAGACGTGCTTGTCCTCCATCTTCCTGCGCATGTTCTTGATGGCGTGGATGGAGGTCTCGTAGTAGCGGTGGGGCTTGGGCTGCAGGGGGAAATCTTTCACCCAGCTGCTGCAGATCTCGTGCAGCTTGCTGTAAACCAAACGGGCCAACTTCACCGTCTCGATCTCTGGGGAAGGCACAAACCACAAACGAAAGCCTTGAGAGTGTTATTAAGTCAGTGTTTTCTGCCTTGCATACATTATAAAGATGAAACAAAACCATTTTAGCCAAGAAGTTGATGTCAGCAGGGAAATTCTGGGCTCTGATGCATGAAAAGAGGAAGCCAAACTCACCATAATCAGCATTCATCAGTAAGCAGCTCATTGTTTGTTTGTCTTTTTAACTTAAACATTTCCCAGTGCCTTTGGGGAACTCACAGCAGCAGAAAAAATGAAAGGCACAGAAAGTGTCTGATCCCTGGCGTGGCCCTGCCCAGGGTGGGGCAGCTCTGGCAGGGACTTTGTCATGGCACAGGGTGCCACCTACAAAACCCACCCTCCGTGACAACGACACACTGGGTTTGGACCAAATTCTCTATTCTAAACACCATTTCATTGCAGAGCTGAGGCAAGACAGTGGAAACAATCTGCAGAAATTAGTAGAGTCATTTTAAGATGTTTTGTGCACTTTCAGCAGTGCACGGGTGCCTTCTTAGCTATTTCCAGATTTCCTATTATTCCCATATTCCTGACAACAGTGTCTCAGAGAAATCTGTGTGAGCAAATGAGAAAACCACAGAGGCCTCAAATTTAAGAAAATGCTGAACTGTCACTCCTGAGAAATTGTCATTTTAAAACGTGAAAACTCAGGCACTTGACATTTGTTCTGAAATTCAGGAGAGGAAAACAGGAAGTCAGCATCAGAGCTGAACACATCCAAATCTCTTTGTTCATGATCTCTCACCAAAGCCAGGGATCTTCAGAGCTAAACAGCAGCAATCCAGGAGTGCCAATCACTCCTGGAGGAGGAGGGGCTCACACGCGGTGGGGGGAGAGGAGAGTTGCTGCATCTCTTGGTTCATTAGAATTCTGTGAAGAGCCTAAAAGCAGCATTTACAAATTTCTGTCCTAGGTCTGCAGCGACCAGGGGGGCAAGACCCTTAGGAGCAAGATACTGTCCCAGCTCTGTTGATTATGAGTTGGTTCAGTTGAGAGGCATTAAGCTGGAAATACACTGGGTAAATAACCAAAAGGAACCTTGGCTCCTTGATCACAGCAGCTTCAAAACCAAGGGGTGGAAATCAAAGAACTGGGTCACCCCAGTGCTGCCACAGGGTGAGTGTGGGGTTCCTCACCCACCTGTCCCCCTCTCGCTGGGGCCACCAGAAATCTCTTTGGGTAAAGTATTTAGGGAGGAACGTGTCCGACCTGAGGCGTCCAAGTTCTGTTTTCCAGAGGAAAGCCCACAGGTTTTGCTCTCCCATTTCTCCCCGCTGGGCAGGGGTGAAGGGAAGTGGGCACATGGCAGAATCACGTGGCTGTGGCACAGGAGGATGGCAGTGAACCCAGTGGCCCTGCTGAGATCCTCAGCACCCTTCCCAGGGGACTGTGTGTGGTGTCAGCATCATCAGTAACTGCTCGTGAGGTAAAAACAGGAGAATAATAAAATACCACAATAAAACCCACCCCCTCACAGCTGGAAATTAGTCATCAATTGTTAATGTTGCCACGCTGAGCCAGAGCTGACTCAGCTGTCACTGCAGTTGTGTCATGGAGAATTTCATTTCCCTCCTGCTGCTCCCAAATCCCCAAGGTTGGAAGTAATGCTGAGCTGCACCACAGCAAGTGGGAAATCCAGCTCAGGCATTGTTGTTCCCAAAGGTGACAGGGCAGAACAAGGGTAGAAAGAATACCAGGAATCAGATCCTGCTTTTTAGTGCCATATTTTGTGAGCTGTGTTGAAAACATGGGCAGTGTGACAACAGGGGTCAGTACCAAGACCAAAGTTTTCCCTAATCAAGGAACTCTAGATCTCTTTGGAAATCTCTAGGATCCATCTCCTAGAACCTGGAACAAATGGGTAATGGGACATTAATATCTGCCTTGTGATACCTCCTGGAAATTTGAAACCACCACCAGGTCACATGGTCCTGCTATCCAGCCTCCCTTGGTGGCTCCTTAACAATGCCAAACTTCCACGTGATTCTCTTCCTCCACAAACCAAACCTAAATGTCCTTAACCTGACCTTTCAAAAAAGAAATCCATCATTCAGTTCTCATGGAAAATCTCTTGCTCCTCTCCAGTGCAGCTGGGAGTCATGGCCTGTGACTCAGATGTCCAAAAACACATGGTCACCCCAAATGTGACAGACCCCTATTCCTGCAATCCTACATTTGTGGACTCCAACCAATTTTCCTTCTTTTAAGATTTGCATTGTTCTGTCATGGAGTTTCTCATTTCTTTCCACCAGCACACCAAGAACTGCTTTCACTCCTCCTAAGTACAGGACGTGATTTGTCACGTTGCAATTCTCAGAGTGAAATGTGCCACTAAGGAAATTTGAAATAGCTTTTTTTTTAATCTTCCAGTAAATTCAAACTTGAGGCAAATCAGGTAAATGTCTCCTTGTATTACACAGAGTAAAAATCTTTCTGGGTTCATAAAAAAACTCCTGACATAGAACTGCATATTGAAGCCAGGCAGCAAAATTCAGCAAAAAGCAGCAGCTCAAACAGCATCAGGGCACAGTGAACTCTGAGCATCAAACTTCAAGATGTAGAAATCCCATTTTCACCACCTGACACACTTTCCTCTGCTTTCTTCCAAAGCATTAAAGCCTCCCTGTATAGCACCACTGAGGGCAGATCTCTCAGCACCCACCGCAGGCTTCCCAAGGGACTCCCCTGGAAGGGTCTCTAGGGTGAAGCTGCTGCTGCCACCAGTTTTGTTTGGGTTTTCTAGGCCAAACCTTGCACTTGTGGCTGAGGAAGCCCTGATGGAGCACGGGGTGCCCAGAGCAGCTGGGGCTGCCCCAGGATCCCTGGAAGTGTCCAAGGCCAGGTTGGATGGACCTTGGAGCACCCTGGGATAGTGGAAGGTGTCCCTGCCCGTGGCAGGGGGTGGGAATTGATCTTTAATGTCCCAAACCATTCTGTGATTCTGTCATTCTATGACACTCGAGCTGATGTTCTGTTTTGGAAAATTATCACTTAGATTATTTGAAATTGCAGGGTTTGTATGAAGCTCTTGCTTTACTACAGGACAGAGGATGTTTTCTCTCTTCCTCTCCCCCTAAACCCTCACAATTTAACACTTCACACTGCATCAGCAAAGGGATATTTTATTTCCAAGTACCCTCATTATGACAATTCCCCTCAACAAATTGCATCTGGAGCCCTATTCTTAGTGCCTGCTCCAGTCTGTTCCCATCTCAATCTATGTTTGCATCTGTGTCTTACAGCCTTAGATATATTTAAATGGCAATTTCTGTAGGTGTGAGGGTTTTGTGGTGGGGTTTTTTCCTTTCTTTTTTCCTTTTTTGTTGAATTCTGTAGATATTCTGTGTGGAAGCTTAGTCAATATTCCCTTGGAGACTGTCAAATATTTATGCAAGTTTCAGAGATCTCAATTTGAAATTAATGAAGGCTGCTCAGCCCAACAATGACAAATCTATTCCATTTACCTGCTCAGCAGGAGGAGGCAGCAATACCTACAGAAAGGGAGCCCAGAGCATGTTTTTCTGTTTCTCAGGTTTCCAAGGGCCTCTGTATTCCAAGGGGAATACAGCAAAATCTTCCTTTTTTTGAAGAGACAGATTTGTAGATCCTCCTTATCCCCAGAATAATTTATAGACTTTTTTTTTAATCAGAAAAGGAAGGAATGGACGAAGTGGTTTGGGGACCGTATTTTCAAGATCAAATGACAGAATTCCTGTCAGTACATGTGAGAAACATTGGTCTTTGCTGTAATGAACAATCCAGCCAATTTTCAAGGTTATTTAGGCCAGCAGAGTCCTGAAATGAGTTAGGGTGCATGACCTTGGGCTGGAGGCTGCAAAAATCTTGTCAGCCAACGCAGATAAATGAGGAAAAGGAATTTTCTTCCTTTTAATCACAAAATCTCTTTATACTACCTTTTGCTAAAATCATATTAAAAACTTACAAGCCATAGTAAAAACCACACTGACTGAAATAATTCAGAATTAAATTATCTCTTCCCACATATATTTGACTTTGCTCCAAGGATGAGGGAGGACAATTGGCACTTGCCAGCAGAACCACAATGTATAAAGTGCTGAGAGAGGGATTCGGGGCCATCAGACACAGCCATGAAAATGCACTTGAAAGAGTGATTCCAACGGTGAGAAAGCTTTCACTGAGAAATTAGACCTCCAGCTCCATCAGGAGTGGTGGTGAGCTCCCCATTAACCTTTTTGCTTGCAAGGAGGCTGTTCCTCCCCCAGAATCCCAGTCCAGGTTCCTTCAGGTGGCACTTACGGATGATGCCGTCGGCGTTGTCCACGTGCTTGGGCAGGAAATGCGCCGAGAGGTCGCTCTGCAGGACTTCATCTGAAGTTGCTCTGGCTAAAGCAGAGGCCAGGAATGAAGGGCAATTACTGCAAAGGAAAAAGAGAAACCACAAGATGTTTCAGCAAGGTGACGTGAGTGTATTTTTCACCGAGGTTCTTCTTTGCCAGAGCCCTGCAGCAAGAGCTCAGACTCGCTGATGGGTTTTAGTTGCCCTCTTTCATTCCCGTGTTCCCTGTTTCTTAAGTTAGAATGTTTCAGTTCATAACCTCTATTTAAATTCTTTTCAAATCTAGACTTGAACCCTCCAGAGTCTGTCACACAACTGTACATTTTTTACATATGTATGGTACAATTTTAACTGAAGTTAAGTCCAGTTTTTCCTAAAATTTGGAGTCAGGGTTCCAGAACTCCTCAGATTTCAAAGTGTCCAAAGCCTCTCTAAGGGGCACTGGAAGTTAAGGTTAACCCAGAAGGAGCTGATGTGCATAAGGTAAAAAAGCTCCCTCAGGAATGATTTCTACCCAGAGTGAAATGGCTTTAACTCACTGTAGTTTAATTAAACCTGGTATCCCCCAAGGTTAATTAATCTATAGCAAGCCAAGGCCACTTTAATGTACATTGTCTCATTCAAGAGGAATTTAATACCTCTTAATTTATGTACGACTTTGCATTTCCCATTGGTCAGCCTCATCTTCTACAGGTGTCTCCTGCTGATGCAGCCTGAAACTTCCAATTTCCACAGATATTATTGGGGTAACAGTGCCTTTCCCAAGACATTCCAGTGTCACAGGGTCAGAGAGAGACACAGAGCCAATTTCAATCCAGAAACGACCCATCAACCACACAATTCCAAGTCAGAAATCCAGGGAACAGGCAATGAACACAAACACTTCCTTAACCTATTTCTTCTGCTCAACATACCTATAAATGATTGAAGGATAAGACTCCTTAATCTTAATTCCAAAGCAATAAACAGCTTTGTCCAACATTGTTGCGAGACAAGCTCTGGAAGTCACACACTCGCACCTCATTAGGGCCCCATCCATCCTAAGGTTTTCCCTGGAATTCCCAGCCGGGCTTTGGGCTCCGGCAGCATCTGCAGGAAGCTCCTCTGCTGGGAAATCAGCTGCCTTGGGGCCGGCACAGCTCAGGGCTCTGGTCCCGTTTCCATCCGGCAGTTCCCGCTCCAGGAGCCGTGAGCCGGAGGAGAGCACGCCGGGACATCCCCTGCTTCTGGCACGTGGAGGAGCTGATTTTCTGTCTTGTCCTTTCTGTCTTTATTTAGCTCACAAAGAGCAGGTTTTTCATGCAGTGATGCTGGTTCTGCTCGTGTTACATGAGATTCCCCAGAAAGGGGGAGTTTGCAATGCCAGGGATAGAATAATTATTCCAGCAGTTACCAGCAGGGCGCCCGCAGGAATCCGAGCTTGTTTCCAGTCCAAGGCTTCCCCTGACCAGCTCAGTGCTGAAACTCTTTAGAAAAACCAAACTTGTTTTGTGTCACTTATAAAGAACCCCTCAGGAGCATCCGCTGATGGGCAAAGAGGGAACCTGGTTAAGAACTGGGGCAATGACAGCGGCTAAAATAGATTCAGGACCTAAACAGCAAAGAAAAAAATCCCAGAGAGGAGGAATTTCTGCTCTGCCTGGGCATGGGAGGGGGGACAGCAATGTCTGTGGATACCCAGAGCCACGAAAACTTGTATGTGAACTTTTAGATATTATTTTGACCGCGGTGACCGATGACACAAGTGAAAGGTGCGTTTACAGGGGGCGTGGCAGGTCAGAGTATTTCCCTCCCCAGCTCCAAGTGCTGTTCACGTGTCCTCACAGCCAGAGCCAGCAGTTCCACACAGCAGCTCTTTATCCAGCCGAAGAGTGCATTTCCATTACAATGCTAAACCTACACAAAAAGCTGCTAAAGATGTTATTAGATAAATTAGAGGATTTTAAGTACATCCTTCCTGATTCTCTGGCAGCGTAGGTGTGTTTAGAACACCCACAGTTGCACTGCAGCAATCCTGGAATAACTCTGGGAAGGTATTAAATCGAGCCTAAAAGTGCTCTGCTTCCATCAATTAAGTTTGAGAAAACCAGTCTGAGGTGGGTTTAATTCAGCCCACATATTATTATGTTACCAGCTTAACACACAACTCCTCTCCATCCTGGTAGCATTGAAAGGGGGAGGACTCTCTAAACGTCTTCCCCGAGCTGTTCCTCTGTGCTCTAAATCTAATACAAACTCTCTTACTGAAAAAAAAAAAAAAAAAAGATTACCACTGGGGCTTGAGCAACTGATCAATTTCGAGGGGAAAGGCAGAGAAAATAAATCAGCTGAAGGCTTTCCTTCTATGTCTGGCCACTCTTTGTGCTAATAATAACAGCTGCTGGCCGAAGAATTAATTGCCCTTGACATTTGTTGATCACAAAGCTCCTTACGTGGCTGTGGCAGGGCTGAGCCATGTGAGCAGGGAAGTGCCCACATCAGACAGATGACTTCCTCTTCCTGATTAGCACCACTCAACACTTACTCCTCTCGCTTGGCTCCTCAGAGCACTTTCAGTTGAATTACTTTTCCCTTCAAGGAACGGCAGATTGTACTGGAGGTTTAAAATAGCTGTTGGAGGCAAACTGCTCTGGGGACACTTCATTACTGCTACAGCAAGACAAATGAAGAGTCAGCTGGCTGTCAGCACCAAAGTGAACACTCAGGTGAGCAGCTACAGCATCCCACAAACAGCAGTCCAAGGAGGGCAGTTCTCTCTTCACAAAACCCCAAAAGCATCTCCAGGATCCCTGGGGACAGGGAGGAGCTGCCACCCTGCTGCTGGTGTAACCAGGGATTACCTGCTGGCTGCTGGCAAGAAATTCTTCTGCCATGTTCTAGATGCTCAAATGTTATTAGTTGTGAAGTTTGACAAATTGAAACTGGGAGGACACGGTCTTGTTTAGCAGAGAGCTGAGAGCTAAAATGCCTTTGTCTATTCATAGCTGTGCCACTAACTCAGCAGCTGACCTTGGAGAGTCACTTCACCACTCAGACCTTCATTCCTCATCTGCAAACAAGGAATGAGAATGTCATTTCCTCGGGGAGAGGAGGAGGAGGAGGAGGAGGAGGAAGGCTGTAGAAGGCCTAAATCCCTGTTTGTCAAGTATTTAGGAATTTCTTGCTAAGGGCCCAACTGAAGGGAAAAATTCCAAGATAAGAGTGGGAGATATTTTCAATCTATAGAAGATTTATGCTTTTATACTTTTGATAGCTTTCTTAGGTTTTTCTTATCTACTGCCAGAAGTGCTAAGTGGAACACACAGGCAAACAACAGCTCTGGATAACTCACAGTGTCATCAACAGCTGCAGGAAAGGGGAAAACCGACAAAGAGAGACCTCAAGTTCTTAAAACTCGTAGTTCTGGAGCATTAGCACTGCTGATGGGAAAATGATGCTGCAGCCCCTGCCTAAAATCCACAACGAGGGCCACCCGTGCAGAAAATCCCCAACCCTGTCGTGGTCTGGGGGAGCTGATGAGGCACCACTAACGCAAATAAAGCAGGGAAAATGGACCGAGAGGAACTGGGGCTTTCAGGAGGCAAACGGGGCAGTAAATCAGCAAATGTACAGTGTTCCTGTTACCTCAGGAATCCCCTGACACCACAGAACAGCAATCGTTTTAGTTAGAATGAGGAATGATTTAAATAGAAATGCTGTTCAATCTGCTGAAACACAAAACAAATCCACAGGCAAACAGGATAAAGCAGCGTATTTGGTTTTGCCCAGCAATCCAAGACCAAGAACATGACCTGAAAAGAACCAAGTAAAGCACATTCCCAAAAGGCCTCTAATTTACTGTGGTGGTAAAAGACTTTGCAGGGATGACAAATGAACTGCACCCTTTCCAAAAGGCATTCCACCAGGGATGTACTTTGGGAAACACTCCTGCTCATGTGGCCTGTTGCAAGCTCTTGTTAGAAAGCAACTTTTGCCAGATTCAGTTTAAGAAAAACCTCATTTGTCCCCTGCCTGTATTTACAAAACATTCCAAAGTCTCATGAGACTTCTTCCAGATGGAGCTTTGGATACAGTCTGGAAGCTCTTTGAAGAAGCCTTTAAAGTCTTTATTATTGAAAGTTCCCATGCTGTGAAGTGCAGCAGTAACGAGCAGAGAAATTCTCTGGGAAGCTCCTTTGGCTGTTTCCCCAGCCCTCCCTTCCTCCACCTCCTGTTTCCGTGGCCATCCAGAGGCACTTGGACCCAGCTGAGGGGCTCCTGTTTGTCTCCAACCTCCTCCAGGTCACCCAGGACTCAGAGGGGAATATTCTGTGAAGCATTCCAAGGCCCTGAAATGATTATGGATGTATCCTCTGGATCTGCCAAGCGGATGCTATTTCCAGCTCCTGTCTCTGCAGGTTCTCCTCTCCTCACTCCCAGAGCATCTCTCTGACCTGTGCTGTTCTGCTGCTCTGCACAGCTGCTGGAAGTTTTGATGCTTATTTAAAGCCTGGTCACGGTGGACAAATGGAGTACTATTTTCTTTTTCCCCTAACACATGGTGAAACCCTGCACTAGATTTATCTGCTGCAGTGAGTTACTAAAAAAAAAATCCTGGCACACACACACACACACACACACGCACACACACAGAGAAAGAAACAAATTGAAAAAACAATGCACCTTTTAAAAGCTTGCGTAACCAAAGCTCCTTGAGAAGTCATTTGAGCTGGCAGTGGTGAGACAGTAAAGATGCTTGATAAATCTGTTTGAAGGAGCTGCAAACGTGCTTCCCAGGGAAGCTGCTATCTATAGGCTCCCAGAGACAGCTGCCTGCTCACATCCCCAGCCATCCTGTCCTTGTGCTGACAGTTGTAAGCAACAGAAATATCATACACAAGCATTGCAGAAAGACACTGCTTCAGATACATTTATCATGCCCGTGTCTCTGCAGACACTGCATTTAGCAAATATTTAACCTTTCGCATTCTGCTCACTGATGTTTTTCTAGACCAGTTTTATAGAGATGTGTTCCTGTTGTTGAGTCTGTCTGAACTGGATGTGAAAAAATAACCAAACCAGAGGTGCTCATCAGAAAACCTCTGCACAGCTGGATGAAGATGCTTCACCAGGGGAAACCCTTGGCTTTTCACAAACTGTTCTCAGCACATGAATTAGGCTCAGGCCTCTGATGCATTTTCTGCTTCGTAGCAAGTCAGTATTCCCTTTTCCAGAGGGTGAAGTGCACATGACAGTACATAAAGCCACCAAATGTGAGCAAGACAAAATTAAAAGGTCACCTTTGTCTCTTTGATGAGGTACAATGTCACGAAGGGCAGTGTGCATCTAAAATATAAATGCTTGCTGCCCACAAACCACTCATAAGCGTTTGTGATTTAATGGCTGTCAATAAAACAGCACTGACACCGCAGGGGTGAACTCTGAAGAATCCAAACCACACAAAGCAGCTTCTCCTGAGCTCCTGGCTGGAGAAATTGCCTGGGTATTGTCTTTGAAACCAAATTCTATTATTTCTCTCACTCATCCTCGCAGCGTGGCAGTTCTGAGGTTACTCATATTCCAGTCTCTGGGGCTGATGCTGCGGCTGCTTTTAAAATGACAGAAACCACCTCCTGTAACCAAACAAGCCCAAAACCCCAGCATGGATCTGCCAGGAGCTGGAAGCCAAATAACTGCAAGAGATTGAATTTCCAGAAGTGACTGTGGGATGGTTTTCTTCATTACAGCAAAGAGCTGAAGATCCAAAATTTGCTGGAAATTTCCAAAATATGGAAATCATATCCCAGCACTTCACAGCCAGATTATATCCATCTGTTATTAAAAGAAAGGGAAACCTGGACTTTGAAGAAATGCAGAGAAAAATGGACCACGATCCATGAACCAAGATGTTGAGGATGTATCTATATAGACTCTCCCCCATCTAAATCAGAATATTTTCTACCTGAGGAGTAAGATTCTGAGGGACTGGATAGTTTTATAATAAAAATCTTAATTGCTGCTATGAAATGCACTTTACAAAATTATAAAAATATTATTGTAAAATTAAAAAAACCCAACAAGCCACTTATTTGATGGGCATTGATTGTGCAGCTCAGATCTTTAGTATTCAGCTTTGCAAATGCAAACACACAGTGAAAATAAAATCTGTGTTTACCCTATCATTAATTCATCAAAATAAAGGTAATTTATTGGTATTACCCACTCACGTGGCTTTCAGGGGTTTATACTGACAGGAAAGATCCTTCTGGGTTTTGTTGTTGTTTTCCAAGGATTATCCTGCATGTTCACACAGCACATTCTCTGCTCAGGGTGTGAGGGTGTCCAGAGTCCTCCAAAATCCACCCAGTGCCCACTTGGCACGGCTGGGGATGGAATGGGGACAAAGCCACATCGGTGCCGGGTGCTGCTTCCCTGGAGAAGGAAATTTCTTCGCTGGAAACCCAGAGTCAGCAGCAGTTCCCTCACACTGAGCTTCCCTGCCAGAGTGAGGCCTGTTTAAAAGCTCCACAGGACATTAAAAATGTCATTGATTTTTCTCTCTTTGGCGCTCAGTCAGTTCGAAAGTCAGCATAATTCAATATCTTTCTCCTGGTTCCATTAGCAAAGAAAGGAATCCATGCTTCAATCTATGCTGCCTTATTGGAAAAAGTAATTTTATTTTACATCTGAAAGTGTGCCAACATCAGCATATAAGTGTGCACTGTATACATCAGATTTAATTTATGAATTCTGCATTTTGTCAAGCCAGAATGAGATGCTGTCTAAAATCAATGAGAGTGTCCAAGCTCACTCTGAAGGTACTTATATATATTCTTATTATTTCAGATATTTTATGTCCTCGCTGGAGTTTTTGATGATTTCTCTCCTTGCTATAAAATATTAATGACACAGTCTCTAGAAAAGTTCACGTTGTAGGAAACTTGCAGAAGAGTTCAGGCACATCATTTACTTACCACTGATTCATGTCCTAATTTCTTCTCTCTGTTATAAATAAACTTCCACTGATACTTCCCTTAAGTGGAAAGGATATTCCATACAGATCTGATGTGTCCAGAACTACAAGCTAAATTAGAATCCCCCAATGCAGAGCCTCTGTTTTATCAGAGATCAGATTAACACACCCAAGTCTTCCGTCAGGAAGAAAAATGCATTTTGCTGTTATAGCTAATGACTTAATTTCAAATAAATGAAATAAAATGCTCCACAGCAGCACATACCCTGCTGTCTCCTGCAGATTATCATTAAGGCAAACAAATATTAAATGATTTCTTTAAAAAGGGGTGAAGATGGTGCCTGTTCAAGTGCTCAGCTTCAGTAACACCCCACAGAGCCAGGCCCCAAACCATGTTGGAGCATTAGTCTTCATGTAACTGAGAAAAAACCAGAGCTGCAGGCCAGGATTTCCAAATGACATTTGATCACTTAACTTCTTTCAACCCATTGAACAAATATCAAATATAAGGCAAAACACACCCCGGAAGATTTATGGCCACTGAGTCAGCAGTGAATGTTCCCTCGCTGCCTTCTCGCTCCTGTGCCTTGCACTTCATCACACAAATGGCTTGGGTGTTTATGCCAGATGTAAGATTAGATAATTACTCATCCAAGTCCCGCATGTCAACTCTTTTTGGGGATAAAAAATTTATTCCAAATGCCCCATTTATAATCAGTTGAGTTGCAAAAGCACTCTGGTGGTGTGCAGTGCTACATCCTGGGCTGTAATTCCGTGCAGAACGCGCTGTGTTTGTGCTGTACCAATGCCCTGCCTGATGCCAGGAATTCTGTGTCTGCGAAATAGGGACAATGCTATTGACCTCTGGAAAGCAATCTCAAAGCCAATGATGAAGTGCCAGATATTGTTAATTAAGCCTAAAGTGGGGATGGAACAAGAGAACAGCAATTCCCTTGCATTGATTCCCAGAAAATCCTGCTGCTCTTGCGCACGACATGCAAGAGAAACAAATTAAAGCAAGCATGAAAAAACAATGCAGTACCTTTAAAAATAATTTTACAGGCAGATGTGTAACTACAGGCAGATTCAAAGATTACGTAGTAGGGCACAGTAAAGATTTTATTGGAACCTCAAGTTGACAATTATTGACATTGATGCCCACAGAACAAGATGCTGGAGGGATAAAAGGGGCTCTGTGATTGGGGTGAGTGCTCTTTTAAAGGAAAAACCCTTTAGTTACTCAGAAAGATCCCATCCTAATTCCCACTGTCACTTGTCCTTTGCAGAATTGCAAAGGATAATGGCAGGTTTAGGGGTTTAGGCTTTTTCTTTAAAGGATAATCAAAATGTTTTAGCTATTCTGTTTCACATTAAAGTCCCTAATGCATTCTGTTTTACTGAGCCACATAGTTATTTCAGTCATTCTTAATAAATAACAGTTGCCAGTAGTAGTTAAGCCAACAGATCTGAATTATTTATAGTGTTGAGGAACAGAACAGCAGATAAAATACATTAGGGCTTTGGGTTGTTCTGGCCTGAGCAACACAATGGCAGCCTTTAGATGTTTTTCACCAGGCTGTAAAATATTCTGTTTTCAATCCTGGTTTAAAAGATTTCCTAAAGAGGCAGCAGCCAAACCTCCAGCCATCCATCTTCAATAATCACAGTCATGAAGAGCAGGTGAGAGACTCTCCCAAATACAGCACTGGCACAAAGTTTGATGTCATTGGACAGGTTAAATGGCTATTTAGGATTAATCCTAAATTATTATAGATAAGTAGAACTTAAGTATTTACATATTATTTAGCATGTCTCTAAACCTTCCAGTGAATTATTTGAAAGCAACTCACAGTGCTGAACTCAAATGTTTCTGTTCTCCTTTTGCCTGTAATCCACCCTCCTTTCAGCTGGAAAAATGCAAAGGTATCACCTACATTTTACAATGGCAAATCCAACCTCATGTTCCAGGCTGGAGCATGGAAATCCCAGGCCCTGTCACTCCTTTTTAAGAGGCCACATCAGGAAACATTGAACACACAAAAAACAACAGGGACAGAAATTATCTTGACATTAACTTGACAAATCATGTTACACACAGATGTTGAGTTTAATGCTCCTTGTAGCTTGGAAGATGCATTCCAATATCTGTCCTGATGGCATAATGGGCCTGGGTGGAAATTTGTGGGAATATCTGGCTTTCCCACCTTGTGATGCCACCACAGGGGCTGCAGCAGTGGGAAATTCAGTGTACAATCAATTCACAGGGAAAATTGTGCCCACAAATGCCAAGGAGAGATTTACACTCAGATGCTGCAGGGAGAAGAACTGGGGGAGTAGTTGTAGCAACATAAGTTTCAACCAAACAGTTTTCCTTTTATAGCTCACCTTCCACTTCCTATATGGATCTATTTACTGCAGGAAATGCTGCAAATTGTAGCATTTCTAAAGAGTAAAAAGAATTTAAAAAGAACAAAAGGAGAAAATCTGGAGAGGTAAAAACCCAACCACACTTCCTTCTATCAAATCCTAATGAAACAGAGGAGGAAAAATACTGAAGTAGAGGGGGAGTAACACTTGGAGGTGTTACTGGAAGTGGCTTGGAGCCTCTGGAAGTGGCTCCATGACATTTCAGCCTGTAGGAATGAGCCACAGCATCCCAGGGAGGCACAGGCTCACGTGCCAGGATCTCTGTGCTTCCCTGCTCCCCCTCCCTTGGCTCAGCTCCCTCCTCTCCCTGTTCCCAGGATTATTGAGGATCTGCACTCTGAGGTAACCGAGGTGGGAAAGATTCTGTGAGGTCCAAAGCTGAGGAATGTGGCTTTCCACGGGGCCAGGCAGGTCCTGAGCCCATGGAACAGAGCCTGCCTGCAGTACACAGCTAAATTTAGCTCTTGCTCACAAAGGATCTGGGAACTGATTCCCAACAGAGCTGGGGATGTTTCAAATATCTCTGCAGTGCTGTGGCCTCTCTCCTATCCTAGAAGTTAGAGAGAATTGTTTAAAACTTGGGAGATATGTCTTAAAATTATTCCCAGTCCCATTAAAACCAAATCTGTGCACATATTCCAATCACTGTTATAAGGTCAACTGAAAAAAATAAAAGGAGCTGTGACATTTTATAGCTGTGACATTACAAATCTCACCAGATGATGGACATTGGCTCTCTGCCGTGGACCTCTCAATATTACACAAATTCTCTCACACAACTTCTGCTTATTCACCCAAATCTGGGACTTTGTTTATGCAGCATAATCAGTCTTTAAGTCCTATTTGTTCCATTTGATTTTCTATGAGATGAACACGTTCGAATCACCCATTTCAGAGGTGACAACGCTGCTCATGTAAGAATTACCCAACAGCTCTGCTTCCCTCTCCCCCTCCACAAAGAAGATTGTCAACTTTTCCCCTAAGCTTATTATCAAACCTGTGATCTCTTCAGAAGAGGCACAAGCTCTAAATATAAGAAAGAATCTGTTACATAATGCCCTGAGCAAGGAGGCAGCACACAACAGCCTGTGGATAGCATCCATCCAGAGAGGAAAACCTGTGACACTGCCCAGTGCCAGGCCTTGGGTCTGTCCTGTGCAGAGCCAAACCACAGGGAACGTGGAATAATGTACAAAATGTAAGGGTTTATCTCTGTGGAAGATAAACAAATGCAAACAGGTGACATTATCTGGAAGTTGATTCAGGATGTGGCAGGAATTTACTGAGATCGGAAGAAATCTTCCTCAAACATGAGGAGGAGTCGTCTGAAGCTGCCTGAACCCGGGCTGTAAATAAGGCACTGGTGAGGACTGACTCACCCCGTGATGAGGAGGCTCAAAGCTGCTTCCAGTGGAGCAGTGTCACAGCTCTAATCAGCACTTAAGAGAGTTCCTCAGGAGCCACACTATCAATTACCCTGGTAATACATATTCAGGGAGGCAGGGACAGCAGACAGAGCGAATACCAAATCAAAACATTAATAAAAAATAAGGAACCTTTGGAGACAAATGATTATCTTCTATGTCTACAGTGCTTTGTGCGTTCCCAAAGGATTTAGAATCTAAAAATAAATGATTACTTCTACCAGCACTGACATCCAAGCTACCTTGGATAAAAAGCAGCAAATTGCTAACCATGGATAGCAACATTACACAACTGTTTTGAACAAACAGCAAGAAATGGACCATGCTGGAAAGAACAGCAGGACTCTGCACAGAAATTGAGGCTAAGATGTAACCAGAATAATGTGAATATCACCTTGATTTTCTACACCTGTAATGGGATAAAAATGAGAACTGTCTGCCTTGATACCTCATCCTCAAACTCCATCATCCTTCTCTCACCATTCTGTAGCACCATACTGAGACACTGCTTTGAAGGAAAATACTCAACATCTGCAGCTGAAATACATTTATATATATAGATATATATATATACACACACACGCACACGTATATGTGTTTAAATATGAGCAATCACCACAGATTCCTTGGGAAAAGAAAGAGGAAAGATTCCTAGAACAGATAGGAGATCAAAGGTCACAAAAAATCACGTAGCTAACCCAGAAATCACTAAAACCCTGGGGCAAGTAATGTATTGAAGATAAATTCAATCAATTCTGTCTTCAAAACACACACTGGTAGTGATATTGTCAGATAAAATCATCTAACAAGGATTAAAAAAATAAAGAACCAAATGGGCCTTTGCAAGGCACAGTTCTGGACTAAAGGCAGCAGTAAACTAGAATATTAATTATATAAGCACAAAAGAACAAATCCAGGAGGAGGCAATCAAGGAAAGATCAAATACAAGTAGGTTTTCTTAGTTGGAACAGAGATTTCTGTGAAAGAGTTTAGAGAAGAGCCAGGAAAGTGCAAGAATTTTAAACTTTCAACTGAGCACCAAATGTCAAAAAAAATAAAATCAGTATTCAAAATCCACGCTGGAAATTGCAATGAATGATTTTTGCTGGGTTTATCTGTAAAACGCTGCTAATAGCACACAGCTGGATCTATCAGAAGGACAGGCAGGCAGCACCAAGATTCCTCAAGGGCACAGAGTTTCCAAATCCAAATACAGGTGGTGCACCCGCCCGAGTGAGCTTTTTAATGAGGCATGGAGGCGACATAAGAGACACGACTGCGAGGGGTTAGATTGAAAATAATAGAGCAAGGAGAAAATAAAGATTAGGAACACCAGCTGAGCTCTGAGATAACACAGGAGAAGTTAGTGTTAAAGCAGGATTTGAGTTCTAATAAGCCAGCAGTGGTAAATTGGAAGATGTAACAGGATAGGAGGCTGAGCAGTGCTCCCGGTTCTGGGGCTGACAAATGACACCTCTGCCAGCAAATCATTTAATCCCTGCACACCCATCCATCTAGGAGTCAAAGAGCTTCACTGCCTTACAACTTCGGAGGAGTACGATGGAATTTCATTTATTAATACCTGAAAACTGTGCTTTAATCCTCAGATAGAAGGTGCTGGGGAAGGGCAAGGTGTTTACGAAGTTATAACTACCTCATAAAATATTTTTGTATTTTCTTCAGTGAATCCTCATCTGTTTCTGTCCTGTTTCACCTCATGATTCCACAGCATGTCTTGACTTATAGATGTTAAAAATACAATAATGGACCGATGGCAAAACGCTCACTTTTATCAAAACTTGGTGTTTTCTAATATTTAATGTTTTTTGTTTTCGTCAGGGCTGGTTATGGCATCATCTGCCATCCCACATTTTTGCTGAAATCATGCATTTAATTGGTATATTTTCGGTAGTACCAAAGACAGGGAGAAAATCACTTCACTCCCAAATAAAGCTCAGCAAGGCTGGAGCCTGAGCTCTGATTTACTTTCACCTGCCTGAGATGGCAGCAAAGGAAAATGCTCACGACAACAAAATAGAGACACAAGAAACCACCAAAGAAATAAAACCTGATGGCCACAAGAACGAAAAGGAGCTCAGTGTGCCACTCAGAGCCCAGGCAGACCAAGCTCTCACCCACAGGGACAGCCTGTGGCAGCAGGGCTGAGAAATCCAATCAGGGAAACTTCCCAGGCCCCCTGTTTCCAGCTGGATATTAATTCTTGATGTTTAGGACACCTTGCCAAGAACAATTGCAGATTTCCTCCTGAGCCTTCAGCTCTGAGTCACCATCACATTAGGGAAAGGTGAGCTTCATTTAGACAGCACAGAAGGGGAAATTATCTGGTTTTTTTAAGGTCTCATGTTGCCTTTAAGGCACCACTTTATCTATCTATCTATCTATCTATCTATCTATCTATCTATTTATTTTTGCCCTTCTCACATCTTCTCTTTTCAAAAAGGATTATGAAAATGTCATTAATCTTCACAAAGAGGTTTCTATGTTTGATGGAGAACTTTGGATCTCTGGTACTCTCCCTCTCCTGCAGGAATGCCTTAAAGGAATAAAGGGATATTCCTTTAGTATTCTTCCTCCTGCAAAATATATTGCTCCAATCTACCTAGCAAGGCAACTGGAAAAACTGGAAAGAAATATTAGCATTTATAGCCATTTCTTAAATCCAGATCTCAGCTTGCCAGAAAGAAAATGTCCATTTTGATAACAAGTTTTATTTAGGCTGAAGAAGGAATCTATGTGGCCCTTTTAGTACATATGTTCAGTTTAATGTGATGTCAGTTGAAAACAAAAGTGAATATTACTGATTTTAACACTTCAGTGATCAAAGCTCTTCTCTGACGCAGAGAACAAGAAAAATTATCAGGGAAAAGAAGAGAGAACATGAAAAATCTGCAGGGAAAAGAACAATAAAGTACAATAAGACACGTCTGAGTAACTGCTCAGGTTCTGGTATCTACAAAACCTGACCAAGAGAGAAAGCAAGAAAAAGAAAGAAAAAGGAAAAAATTAATAGAATGATTGAGATTAATTTGAGTACTTGCTGCTGCAATAATTAAAGACCTCTTTCTTATCATGTGAATGTCTCAGGCATCCCATTCATGAGGGAGATTGACACACTGATATGTTTTACTTCCAAGTTAAAACGGATTTCTCTTCCCTTGCAGCCACTCTGGAATATATTGAAGGAAAATAGTGCAGAAGACTGATAAGAGCAAGAAACAGTGAATAACATTTAGTCAGGACTGCAAAGAATTCTGCATCCTGAATACACCTTTGATAAAGGAGCAACAGCAGTTGGACATTTCTCCTCTCTGTCTTTTCCAGGGATCTTTTCACCCTCCCACATCCCAGCCCTTGCTCACACAATTCAAACACCAAAATTCTCTGATTCCAAGGATGACAATGAACAGAGAAGGTCTCCCAGCATTTTCCTTGCACGTCCTTCTAGGCAGAACTCTTTCCTCCAAAGGGATTGTTGTGAAATGCAGGTGCAGAAAAAGACAAGAAATGTGAAATGGTCAGGAAATAGGGGGAATTAGAGGAATAAAACCCCTGACTGTACTCCAGGTTGTTCCAATATTCAGTCTATATCCATTTCCTTCAAAGTCTCCTTATTGGAACATCTGTTGAAATGTCATATTTTAAAAAATCTAAAGCAGCAACCAATTTAAAAAAAAAAGAAAGAAAAGAAACTAAGCCCCCAGATTTCTCACTCCATGTATTTAATATGAGGTTGTTTCCTGATGAAACCCTTAGTAAGTGGGAGTACTCAGGGAGACACTTGGGTTTACCGAAATTTGAGACAGAAAAATGCTGTTAGAGTAAGTCCATGGTACTGCATGGTTGGGATTGAGTCTTCCAGCAGAAATGACTCCAGGCTGCAGACAGACTGAGTCCCAGGCAAAATTCAGAATTAACTTCAGAGTATGACCTTAAATCCAATCATTGCCCTCCCCTTTACAACATTAGCACAATATTTATAGGTTATTCATGCACAATATGCCAACTCTAAGTTCTTATTTTACCTTGCTTTTAAGTCCATTTTATCATTGCCATACAAATTTTAAATACGACTCCATGCCATTCCTGATAGTTTGATTTTTACCCTTTTAAAAGGAACAGTACACATATCACAGCAACACTCAGCAGTTAATATAATTTAATGCAAAACCACACACAATTTTCAAAATGGATAGTGGAATTTATTTAAGAGTTCTGCTAGACTCAATTGATGTATTGCATCATCATACAGTGGAATAGGTAATAACTTAGGAGTTTTTCTTCATAATGGCCAGTAAATTCTAATTCTAATAATTCTTCTATAAGAAATTCACCTGGTAAAAACCCAGGTGAAGCATAAGCCACTCACCAGAAGATACCAAGGTTCTCAGCTTGGCAAATGCAGAAGAGATTTAAAAAGAATCATCCATTTGCTTTTTTGTCACAAAAATCCCAACATTCCATGAGCAATTTCTAAGAGATCCGTGATGGAAGCAGCAAGGAGCAAAGCCAGCAATGCCTGGTGGAGAGTTTACCAAAAGGACAGAGAGAAAGTGGCAGAACCAAACCCAAATGTCCACCACAATTCTCACCGGAATGACCCCTGGGAAAGGTGTGTTCTTCCAGCCACTCCTATCTTTTTTCTGGTTACAATTAAATTTCCCTTTGGGGGAACAAAAAAACCCAAACCAACCAAACAAAACAACCCACATTTGAAAAGAAATGTGTAAGAAGGATGCATGAAGGCTTTGGAGGCTGCAGTAAAAAGCAGCAGATGGCTGAAGAGTGACTGCACGCCCCAGTTCACTTCGGGGCCCCCGGTCCCGTTGCGACTCCGGTGACGCCAGCGGAGCCCCCAGTGAATTCCAGCCCCAGGAGCACAGACTATCCCACATGTGCTGGAGAGGAGAGGCCTTGCACGGGCTGGGGTTACTCACCAGAGCACTCCTCAAGCTGCAGCCATTCCATACAGCCGACAGGATTCAAGGATGATGTCTATTTTCTGATGTGCTGTTCTCCGTCCAAATTACTTCAGGTGCAATAAAGTTGTTTTTTTTTGTGCAAAAAATGCAAATCAGAGAGCAGTGAGAAGGATCAAAAGTTTAGAAAATGTTGCCTATGAATAAATGATGACTGAGGAGGCACCAGAATTCACACATGGAACAATGAGGCCAAGGAAGACTTGGGATTGTTTCCTGTGCTAATGAGGGAGGGATGAACATGACTGAAAAATTAACAGGAGGGATTCAGGCCGGGCAGTAGGAAAACTTTCCACCTGTAGCTCCCATCACCAAGAACTGGAATAGCCTTGCAGAAAGAGGTTGTGGGATCTCCACTGCCAGGATTTGAGGTGAGGTCAGACAAGGAGCTCCCAGGATGGGGTTTAGATTTAGTGAGTTCTACCTTGAGTAGAAACATGGACTCAATGACCTCCTGAGCTGCTTTTCAGCCCTATTTTCTATGGTTTTTCTATTCTATTAAAAACATGCGAAATTTCCCTTAGCTCTTTTCCTTAAAGGAAGGAGGATAATTCAAGAGACAGGGGATCTCCAGAGCATAGTCCTTAATTAATTAACCTGATAACGTAACCTGCAGTCACATTGTGCAGAGTGGAGTGTGTGCCCCCTCCAGCTCCTGCCCTACATTCCGGTGTCTTCTGCCTCTGGAATGTGGAGCTGGATCACAAAGAGAGTGGTGTGGCCTAACTCTCTGGGAAATCAATGGGAATTTAGGTGACTAATTAGGAATTGTAATCAGGCCCTTAATCCAAGGCAACAGAAAGACGTGCCTTTGGAATCCGATTAGCTGCTTAATAATTCAAAGCAGGCACCCAATAATGTCTTGACTGCCTGGGAAAAGGCATCTTCTGAGGCTCAGAGTCTCACAGTTCCATTGGGGAACTTCCAAGGAAAGGGAAGCTAACCCTCAGCCAAAGCAAAATCCACGAGGCATCTACACTGGATGTAATATTTTGGGGTTCTCAGTCAGGGCTGCTCATTTCTGGCTGTAAAATGCTGCAGGACTGAAGAACCAGCTCTTCTACCCCTGTAAGGAATGATTCTGTAATGATTTCAATTCTTCTAAGACTTCTTTGCCTTATTAAAAAAACAATTAAATCGTTTTTTTAGGGTAGCATTTCTCTCATGGGCAGATCTTTGGGTGCATTACTGACAACACCCTTTGCTGAGCCCCTGCTTTATCCCAGCTGCTGGGAATCAGAACTGAGAGACTTAATTACTGCACCTTTCAATGAGGATTTAATTTTATTTTTGTTCTTTCTGCTGCAAATGCCCATGAATCAGAGGGTCACTTAAAGCACAGAATTCAATTTAATTATACTCAAAGGCATTTTTATCATTAAACAGGTCAACTTATTAAAAAAATATCTTGATTATGAATAATGGAAAGCCTGGCAGGCGATCCAGGAGAGTTTCACTCTGAAAGCTCCCACATCCATTTGTTTAGATTTGTTTACTAAGCACTGGGCAAGGCCCCACTGAATGAACATGAGAGCATTAACTGAAACTGCATTCAATATTCAATTGGAAGTAGATTTTACTGCTTATTTATCAATTATTTTTTTTTTAAAATGTGAATATTTACCAGTATCTGTAAGCTGGACTATTAATTTCTAATGAAGGCAGAGGATGAAAAAAGCAGCTGAGAATACGGCACTGAACTGGGTCTGGCAAAATCCTTCCCAAGGTGCAGAGTGATTCCATAGGATCAGGCCCATCCCTCAGCTAGGACTGGATCCTTGCTCAGGTAGGACACTCTTTTAATTACATGCCAGGGAGGATGTCTCTGATGGACTATCCTCATGTGAACCAGATCTAAATAGAAAAATCCATGCTGTTCATGAAAGCCTTGATGTGCAACGTAGAAGAGAGTAAACATTCTGGAGAAAAACCATTCTGGAGAGGAGGGAACAGAAGAAAAGTGAAGCTATTTTCATGCTTGGGTCTTTTCAAGGCAAGCATTTGCATATTTTTGCTCTATTTCGTATGCAACTCCGTGTAACATGATTTCTGTGCTATTTATAAGGCTAAGTAGTCAAGTAAATGTGTTTTATATATCCCCTTCCTCTATGCTCCCCATTTTCATTAACTCTTTGTTTTCTAATAGTTCAACAGGCCCAGAATTCATTTATTTATTTAACTGTATGATCAATACTAATTTGAAAACTGGTTGTTATTTTTAAGCACTTGCTGTATATATATAAAAAGTTAATTCCATTATTTTAAGCTAAAGGCTTCAAAACGTAATGACACAAGGTTGCAATGAAAGAAGCAAATTCAAGTTTTTACTGATTTCCAAAAGATTTTTACCTTCATCTTTATGTCCTCATGACACAGAAAGGGAATCAAACTGCAGAGATGAAAAGCTGTTACCTGAAAGGAGCCTGATTGCAAAGCCAGCTCCTCTCTGGACTTGGAGGCCTTAGAACACTTTCCTAATTCATCCAGGATTACTTTATGACCCTGATCGTAGATAACCACAAACACACAGATATCTCAAATGGAGGAACTAGAAGCAATTTCTGGTCTTGGAAGAAAGGTGTATTTTGCTGGTTCATGAAGGTATCCAGACTCGAGAGCAGCAGCTCCCACAGCCCACAAAGACAACGTGGCATTACCACAACCCTAGATTCTCATTTTTCATTTTCAGTTTCCTTTTCTACATAAAATCAAACATCCCACGGCTACAGCACCACAGAACTGTCAGAAAACCAGGACCACGTGGATTTTATTTGCCATAAATTGTTGCTTATGGCAGAGAGAGGTTCATGGGTGCTTGGTTTTACAAATGCATTATCTTCCTCTAAATACAGAAATTTATTAAAACTGGGATTTGTCCAGTTCTTCTCACATCAGTTCTGGTTCCTTTTTCTGCCATGGCCTCATCTCTTTCCTCTCCCAGCTTTTAACGTCCCCTCAGCTGAGATTGTTCCTCTCCTGTCCAGAGTGGAAAAAGCAGCAGATTTCCCAGTAATGGATTCATCTGCTGCTCTCTGATGATCTATTTTTGCTCAGATGATTCAATTTAATGTTCCTGCAGTGTACAAGGCTGATCTAAGCTCTCTCAGGTGATGACCTAAGGAGTAACATTACTTTTATTAGTCATAAAAAATTTCCAAGATGAAGTTTCTTATGGAAACAAATCTGAATGACAAAAGAAACAAACAGTGAAAATACACAAACTTGCAGCTGCAGTGTGACACTAAAATGTGCTTAATAGTCCCAGTTAGGTCTCATACTGCTTACATTCATTTTCCAGGTGTTAGATCATTGATCATTGTTTGTTTGGACACAAGAGCAAAGACATTTCAAATGGCACAGTGCTTGGATATTTAATTGGAATTCCCTGTAAGAATTTGCCAGGGGTTTTGTCACCATTCTTACAGATTCCTGCGGTAGCTCTGTAAATAGGGTCACCACAAAGCAGTCGGGCTGTGCATGAAGAGAAGAGAGCAGAACTTGGCTCTTGTGCTGCCTCCTCACCCTCTTTGTTCTGCACGTGGCCCTTGCAGCCCTTCTGCAGCTCTGTCCATGGGTTTGGCAAGTGGCAGTGACGAGAATCCCAGTGATGTCATCTCTGTCACTCAGCACCTCCGAGGACACCATCCCTGTCACCTCCACACTAACGAGGAGCATGCCAAGTGCAACAGCACTTTCCAAGTTCTGGATGAGGCAAAAGCAGCAAAGGCAAAGCAGGAGCAAGGGATGGTGGTGATGGAAAGCCCCAGTACCCCAAAAAAATCCAGGAATGCACGGATATGTGTTGGAAGATTGGGCATCTGGGCTGTCTTGTCTTGCATTCCACTGGAATTTCACTGTGCTGGCTCCTGAGCCCTGCAGAAAATGCTCCCTGACCCAAGGAATTTACAGCTTCAATACTGAGATTGTCAGTCAAAAGGAGAGGAAAGAAGGGCAAGAGAAGTGAAGCATTAAAAGCATGAAAAGAATAATGATTTGCCACTCAGGCTAGTTCCACTGTTTGGGAGGGAGATTTTTATTCAAATATTGTTTAGATTATTATGATGAAATTAGGGCAGGTAACAAGAGCAACTTCCAAGCACAGAGGTCTGAACCACAACCAAATAGTGCTACAAATAAGCAGCACTCAGAATGATGAGATTTTTAATGAAATATTAGTCTTGCTGCCACATATGTCAATCCCTAAACTTAGGGAAAGGAACACCCAGAATATAAATTGGACTCAAGGCAAAAGCAGCTGCAAAGCAAAGAATGAGCTGATTTGACACTTGCTAAAAAAAGTCCATTAATCAGAGGAGAAATATTTATGCTTTCAAGTCAGAATACCAGACTTGAAAAACCAAATATCTGCAAAAATTCCTCATTGTATTCGCAGACTTTCAGCCACAACACAACTATTTCTGTGAAAAACGTGATTATACAGTTTTGTGTGTGTGTTAACAATTAGTGGGAGTAGAATTAAGACATGTTCCACATCAAGAAATCTAAAAAATGCCACACAGGTAACATGAAAAATATTTCAAGCTGACACTGGACCACTGATTAAAATCAGATCACGTTTCATATCATCCAAAAGTGGTGGATATAACCTGTAAGTTGGAATTCATTTTATATTGCATAATTTCTTCCTATTAAATCTGAGTGGTTCTTTAAAAAGCAAATTATTTGCGATGGGTATTTTTAATGGGAATTTAAAAAAAATAGCCAATATCTAATCTTAAAGTTCTCCTGAATTTCTGTTGCTATAACAACACATGAAAACCTTTTTCCTGTTGAGGACATCTGTAGCTATTTTTACAGGCAACAGCTGGATTTGTCTCTCTGAATTTCACTTATAAGAAAGAGTGTTTTATTTGCTGCATTTGAACAAGCTCTTAACATGACAAATGTCAGAGCCCAGCAGGCTCAGTAGCTGAATAATCTGGTATAAAACATGTATTACATGGCAAAACTGTAAATTAAACAACAATTTGATTAAAAGTAGTGTTGAGTCTCACAGTCCCCCCATGCACAGACAGCTTCTCCTCCCAGGTTTAGCACTGGAACGAGGGCACAACAAGTCTTTAGAAATGAGATCTTTGATCACAGGAGATGCCACCTTTGTACTTTAAATTTGTCTAAAATTTGCCAATACAGAAGAGCAAGAATCTGACTTGCAATTTCCTGTAGAACGAGGTGTGTCAGGCACCTGGGAACATCCAGCATTCTGAGATGCCCAAATCCACTGAAAATGTCACAGCCAACCTTTCCCATCCTTCTCTAGAAAAAGTCAGTGATGAACATGGAGATTGCTCCATAAAAAACCGAGCTCTCTCAGCACCTTGCAGGATTAGGCTTTGTGTAAACTTGCCCCCAAATTATTGATATCTGTAAGACTGGAAAGAGAAATTTGGAGCTCAGACAACCAGGGAACACCCAAATTGGCATTGAGAGAAAGGCATTCTAGTTTAAAACTCCACTTTAGGTTGTGCAGGATGTATTTATTATTATTATTCTTATTATTGCACATAATTTAGAATATAGGATCATTAGCATGAATCCCCGGAGTGAATTGTTTGAGGATTAGGGAAGAATGAGCAATATCTTAATGCTGATTACAAAGCTCTGCTCTCATGTGTGGGGAGAACCTGCTGGAAGCTGCATCTCTGCACCCCCAGGCACAGCAGCCTCCAGTGGTGCAGAGCCTTTCAGAGTACAAGGAGTCACAAAAGGCTACGTGGATTCCTGAAAAATTCCCTCCTGCTGCTTCCATAAAGACCTGTTAGTGATGAACTCAAATCACAAACAGAAACAGCACTGAGACACCACTGGCATATTGGAAATACACAATATATGCATTATACAGAGGCTGGAACTGCACCTATGCCTGGGGCACGAGGATCTGGAGAATATTTGCTTTATTTTTCAAACAAAAGAGAGGAGGGCATGACATTTTGTGAGCAGGGCCCTCTATCTTTTTTCTTTCTGATTTTAGCTGTAAATACATAATTACTGTAAATGCATTCAACACCTACACAACTTCTAAACCAGCCCAGAACTGTTCCTATTGCATGTGCTGATCAATAATTACCAATTTCATGCAGAGACAGGTAAATTGCCAGTGCTTCACCCCAGGACACTTCGTGTTCAGACAGACGCCTACAGTTGAAAGGCAACAGTTTGCAACACAAAAGGCAAAACCAGTCTGAAAATTTTTCTTAATAATTTGCTTCCAGCTGATTGCTCACCACATTAACACGTATGAGTTCCTACTGCAAAAGTCCTGAGTATGACTTGGAATGTCAAGGAGATTTACAGCCCAGTGGCAGACAATAGTTTTGTTGACACTTTCTAAGCTGAATTTATTGGAGAGCTTCCTGAAGAGAGGAGAAATATTCAATTACCCAATAAATATCAAAGAACATGCTCGATGCTGCTGTTCTTCCCTTGGACAGGAATTCCAGGCTTTGAAGTGTGACCTTTTGTTCAGGCCTGCTGGAGTCTCTGTTTAAACTGTGTGCTGGAGAATTGGACACAGTGCTGAGCTTAGGAGTGATTTCCATGCAGGTTTATCCACAATGCAGGAAACAGCACAGAAAGTAGAGACTGAAAGGCCCGAGGCAGTAGTTTTTCAACAATTCTCTAAAAGAACAAACCAAAGCCCCCAAAAAAGATTAAGAGCAGGGATATGAAACAATTTAAATTCAATATCTGAACTCTGCCAGGCTGAGGAGCACCTGGATGCTTTGCTGTTGTTAGTAAAGGAATAAAGAGAATAACACAGAGAATAAAACAGTCCTGGAATGCAACCAGGACAAAGCTGAGAAATTCTGTCCCAGGATTCATGATCCATGTGAAGGCTTAGCTGAAATTCCACTCATTAATTGATTATTCAGTTGATCTTCAAGATATGAGGCCAACAGACCCAGTAAAGTGCAGGGATGTGACAGGACGGGCATGGAGTGGAGAGCAACTTATTTGTTAGGGTATAGCAAAAAACAAGTAGTTCATGCAACTTAAAGAATTGGAGAATGACCTTGTGTTAATCAGGTTAGCACGCCCAAGGGAGTGGGAGGAAAATCTCTTTACTTAATAAGATCAGTCTTGATTTTAGAGATAATAGGGACATAATTACAAATTGGTGAGGATGATGTGACCTCCAACCCATCTTTTGAATCCTCATCTCGAGATGTTTAATGAACCCAGTGAAAGTGGGAAATAAAATGGAGTAAGGGATGATGATCAGAGCCAACGTCTAGTGGAGATGTCTTCGACAACAATCACACTGAATTCTGAGGAACTGAAAGAAACATTTCAACACCTCGTGAAAGAAGATCTGTATGCAGCAAAACCTTTAAACACATCTTGTAAAGAAAATTACTTCAACACACTCACACTTCAACAGTGTGGCTTGCAGCTTTAACACACAAAAGGAGAGCAAAACAGAGAGAAAATGAACTGGTCTTTCTTTGAAGCAACCTCCACACACATCTTCTTGGATAACCTTCCAAAAAATGTGGCCTTTTCTGTCTACTATTTATATTTACTGTGGCTGTTACGATGGAATAAACTCCCAGCAATCAATCTTTAGGAACACAACAGGACTTGGGTTTTGCACCAAGGGATCCAAACAGCTGTAACCCTGCAGGTGCTGCCATCTGCTCAGGTATTAGAATTTGTACCCACAAATACAAAACTCTTTCAGGCACTATAAGTACCTTTGATTTCATATTTTGGTCATTTTATGAATGTTTTAAAAGTCCAAACATAATGCACAAACGTTAGGAAAAATATATATGTTAGAAAAGGGAGAGGTTTAGAATGGATATTGGGAAGGAATTCTTTCCTGTGAGGGTTTGAATTGCAGAGAGGATTTCTGACAACAGTGACTGACCTTGAATTAGGCCTCAACAACT
>WAAG01026617.1:71342-83280 GCA_013390105.1 Tichodroma muraria | reverse complement strand
TGATCCATGGGAGATCAGCAGGAATATCGGATGTGAGGAGTCAAACCATCCTGGGGATTCCTTCATGGAATGTTTCTATTCGGATCGACAAATCCCAGCCTTGAGGTCAATCCCACGTCCTGCTGCTTTCCCAGCTGTTTCCAGGGGATATCCCAAGTTTTAGGCCATCCTTCCCTGTTTTGCTGCAGGTAGGAGCTGCGATCTCCCCTTTCCCAACTTTCCGATGCCCATCAGCATTCCAAGATCTCCCTGGGACCCCAGGAATTTAACAAATCCTGTTCTTTTCCATGATGGAATATTCCACTCTCATTTCCCTGTTTCCATCCCACTCCTGGGCTGCCACATTCCCAGAATTTCAGGACACCTCGCATTCCAGAAAACCAGGCATCTGGGTATCTGTGTGGATTAAAAATCTGTGGATTTTCCAATCTTTCTGGGCAGGAATTTCAGCTGGATCTGAGCTCCTCTCCCAAGCCGCATCCAGGGGTGCAAATAGCTGCTTTCCAGGGATTCACAGCTGGCTTGGGAATGGTTATTCCAGAAAATCAGATGGAAGGAAGGGATTAACACTTTGGAGGATCTCACGACATCAAGAGGAAAATCCCAGCTGGAAGAGGAAACACTGACCCTGGAATCTGGGTGAGAGGACGAAAGTTTGGTCTGCCCTGGTTTTGTTGGTGGAAAATTTCTTTGGGATTTACTGAATTTTTTGGGAATGCCAAGGTGTGCAGCTCCTTATCCAGGGGGTTGCTCCAGCTTTCCCGGTACCCTGTTCCTCGTATAGCTAAATATAAAATTCCAGGAATCTTCCCCAGAATTTTCTTGCCTTCCTCTTCCTGTCCTGAAATCCCACCTGACTCAGTGGGCTGTAAATTCCCAAATCCAAGGAAAATCCATGTTCAGGATCAAATTCCTGCGCTCCAAGGAAAAAGCAGCCTCCTGGATCCAGACACGAGTGAACCACGGTAAAATTCAAATCCCAGGAGTCGCTGCCATGGGATTGGGGAAAGATCACACAGAATTCCCAGGACCTTCTTCAGGAGTCTCAGGGAACCCCGAATGTGTCAGGAGAAGGGGCTGGAATTTTTTTCCCTGGGAACAGCAGCTCCCAGTCTGCTCTGATCCCGGCAGCTTCTTGAGATAGGGTGTTCCTGGAAAACCCTCCACTCCGCTGGAGGCGAGAAGGGCTGAAGGAATTCCCGGCTGGAAGTGTTGGAGGCTCTGGCACAGGTATTCCCAGAGAAGTTGTGGATTCCTCATCCCTGGAAGTGTCCAATGCTGGGTTGGACATTGGGGCATGGATCACCTGGGATAGGGGGAGGTGTCCCTGCCTATGGAAAAGGTGGGAATGGGATGGGACGGGATTGAAGGTCGTTCCAACCCAACCCATCCCGGGATTCTGGAGCCCCTCTGCTCTGGAGCCAGGCTGGGAGAGCTGGGAATGTTCCCCTGGAGAAGGGAAGGCTCCAGGGAGAGCTCCGAGCCCCTGGCAGGGCCTGGAGGGGCTCCAGGAGAGCTGGAAAGGGACTGGGGACAAGGGATGGAGGGACAGGAGGCAGGGAATGGCTCCCACTGGGAAAGGGGAGCTTGGGCTGGGATGTTGGGCAGGGATTGGTGTCTGGGAGGGTGGGGCGGGTCTGGAATGGAATTCCCAGAGCAGCTGTGGCTGCCCTGGATCCCTGGGAATGTCCAAGGCCAGGGTGGATCCACCTGGGACAGTGGGAGGCGTCCCTGCCCATGGAATGGGATGGGATTTAAGTTCCCTTCCCACCCAAAGCATTCCATGATTCCATGACTCCATCCTGTCATTTTCCCTCATTTCTAAAGGATTTTGGCCCTTCCAGATCCCTGGATTTCTGCCGCTCCAATGAAATCACCCCCATCTTGCTCCAGCCTCGGCACCACCCTCAATCCCTGGAAAAAATCTTCACTCCAAGTTTCACGGGACATTGGAATCAGAAATCAGGGAATGGTTTGGCTTGGAAGGGACCTTAAAGCTTTTCCTTGGTTTTAACCCAAGGAAAGTTTTCAAGGATACTCCATGGAATAAACACCATTTACCGGGGTCCTTAATCCCAAATTATCCACACCGGGGCATGGTTGGGATGGGAATTCTGATTTTTATCCCGATGTAAATTCTGGGCACTTCCAAGTCTTGGGATTTCTCCCAGTGAGGGAACTCTGGAAAACTTTTTTAGGAATGAACCCCAATCGGTCTTGTGGCTGCTTCACTCCCATGGGATTGGAATCCCTGATTTGCTGGGTGGTTTCTCCATGGGAAAAATTCCTGAAGCTGGGGGTTGAAGAGGCAGATCAATTCGGGAATAACGGCCACAAAAGTCCCTCCTTGGTGTGGTATCTGTTTTCCTGGGATCCGGAGCTGGCGGGGCTGTCAGTCAGCTGCAGCCCGGAATTCCCATATAAAATGCTTGGAATGTTTTGAGGAGAGCCATAATCCTTGGAAAAATGATGGCCTCGGACACTTCCCACCTGTAACGGGATCAAAGGTCTCAGCGCCAGCCTGCGGCTGCTTCCCGGGAATAAATCATCCCAACTCCTCCTTCCAGGAATTCCGGGATCAGCCCGGAGCCATAAATCAGGAGCGAGTGGGAATTGCGCTGCTCAGGAATGTCGGGACAGGCTTGGGATGTGGAAAACACCCTGGAGGGAGTTGGAATTTTCATGGATCCTCCTCCGGCTGCTCCTACAGCGAACATTCCCAGATGCCTCTGGAGAGGATTTGTCCCGCTCAGCCCCCGGGGGTGTTCCCAGATCCATAAATTCCCAAGGCCTGGGAAGTGTTCAGCACATTCCCATTGCAGGGAAGGCGGGAAAACACTTCCAGCCTTTTTTTTTCCTTTCTTTTTCCTTTTTCATTTCTTTTTCTCTTCTTTTTCCCTTTTCTTTCCCTTCTTTCTTTCATTTTCCTTTCTTTTTTCTTTCTTTTCCACTTCTTTCCCCTTCCTTTTCCCCTCTTTTTCCCTTTCTTTTTTCCTTTTGTTTTCCTTTCTTTTTCTTTTTCCCCCTTTCCCCCCTTTTTCCTTTCTTTTTCCTTTTTCATTTCTTTTTCTCTTCTTTTTCCCTTTTCTTTCCCTTCTTTCTTTCATTTTCCTTTCTTTTTCCTTTTACTTTTTCTTTCTTTTTTTCCTTTCTTTTCCCTTTCTTTTTCCTTTTTTTTCCTTTCTTTTCCCCTTCTTTTCCCTTTCTTTTTTCTTTCCTTTCCCTTCTTTTTCCCTTCTTTTTCCCTTTTTTTCTCCTTTCTTTCTTTCTTTTCCCTTTCTTTTTCTTTTTTTTCCTTTCTTTCTCCTTTCTTTTTCTCTTCTTTTTTATTTCTTTTCCCCTTCTTTTTCCTTTCTTTTTCCTTTCATTTTCCTCTCTGGAATGTTAGGAAGGTGCTTGAAGTGACTGGCACTGCCTGCTTGGAATGCAGGGATATTCCACATTGAAAAATTCCCAGAATTTATATCATTATCATTATGAGTATTATTATTATCATCATCATCATTGTTATTTTTATTCCTATTTTTATTTTTGTTGTTATTCACTATTATTCATTATTATTAATTTAAAATTTAATTTTTAGTATTATATTTATTATTATTTAATTATATGCATTGCTATATTAATTAATATATTAATTAGCAATAGCAACAATAATTAAGATAGAATCACTGGTTTGGGTGGGAATGCTCATCCCATTCCAATCCTGGGACATCTCCCGCCATCCCAGGTGCTTCCAGCCTGGCCTTGGGCATTCCCAGGGATCCAGGGGCAGCCCCAGCTGCTCTGTGAATTCCAGCCCAGCCAAGAATTCCTTCCCAAGATCCCACCCATCCCTGTCCTCCATCTTCTCAGGGAATATTCAAATCCTGTTTTGCATTCCTGACTTGGCAAAACATCTCGAATACCTAAAAAATCCAGGAAAAAAATTCCCAAAACCCAACCACGCTGAGTAACTACTTAGGTTCTGGGAGCTTCCTAAAAATTGAAAACACGAATTCCCAAGTTCCCTTTGCTCTTCCCAGAATCAAGAAACTCCTCATCCTTCCCCTTTCCAATCTTTGTGTCCCTGGAATATTCTCCTTGTCCCTGGAATATTCTCCGTGTCCCTGGAATATTCTGCTCCAGCCTCCCGGAACGTTATTAACGACCCCAGCAATGGAGAGAGCCGTAAATCCCAGCATCCCCCGGAATTTTACTGCGCTCCGAAGGGTTGGTATCGTCAGGCTCCACAAATCATCGGGATAAATCGGATTTCTGGGATGGCGTTTCATCAAAATATTTTACGGCTCTGCCACTCCGAGCTTGGATTTACGGCAGCGGCGGCGGCTCCGCATTGAAATTCAGGGAAAAAGGGAAAACAACTCCGAGGCAGCTCCGAGCAGGAGAACTTTAAAGAATTCTTGGTTTTCTTTCCCAAACTTTCTTAGGAATGGCGGGAGTCTGGGGATCGGTGTGATTTGGGCTCATCCTGGTTGGATCAGGGTTCGTTACCCTGAGAAACTCTGGATTCTCCGTTCTGGGAAGTGTCCATGGAGAGGTTGGAGCACCCTGGGATAGGGGAGGTGTCCCTGAACATGGATGGGGTGGGATTGCTGGGATTTAAGGTCCCTCCCAACCCAAACCACTCCAGGATTCTGGAGCCCCTCTGCTCTGGGAGAGATGGGAATGTATCCCTGGAGAAGGGAAAACTCCAGGGAATCCTCAGAGTCCCTGGAGAGGCTCCAGGAGATCTGGAGAGGGACTGGGGACAAGGAATGGAGGGACAGGAGCCAGGGAATGGCTCCCACTGGGAAAGGGGAGCTTGGGCTGGGATCTTGGGCAGGAATTGGTGTCTGGGAGGGTGGGGAGGGTCTGGAATGGAATTCCCAGAGCAGCTGGGGCTGCCCCTGGATCCCTGGGAATGTCCAAGGCCAGGCTGGACATTGGAGCTTGGATCCCCCTGGGATAGTGGGAGGTGTCCCTGGGTTGGAATGAGATGGGATTTAAAGTCCCTTCCACCCCAAACCATTCCATAATTCCATGGAATTCTTTTTACAAAACACTTCCGAAGGACGGAAAGTCCAAACCTCTCCTGGAAATCCAAACCAATTCCTAAGAATAAGGAAGGGATTTCTGGATTTTTTTCTGATTTCCTTCCCTTTCTCATTTCCCTGGATCCTGGAGCACCTGGACCCCTCATGCCAAGAGATATTCCATGGAATTCCCAGGCTCTGTTCCTGCTCATTCCCACTCATCCCACTTTTCCCTGCTCTATTCTACCTTCTCCTAGTGTTGGTGCTGGGCACACAATCCCACAATCCCTCTTTTCCCACTTTTCCAGCCCCTGGCATACTTTTATTCCCAGCAAACCCCATTAGGGGAATTTTTTGGGATGCTCTTTCTCTTCCTCATCCTATCCCTTTCAATCTCCATGATTTTCCCTTTCCCAGCACCGGTAAGGAATAAAATCCCAATCCTACCTGAAAAGCAGGATGGGAATTCCATGGAAACTCCACCTGTGCCTGGCACAGCCCTGACTAGGAGATTCCAGACCAGATTCCAGAGGCAGATTCCAGAGGGAGATTCCAGAGGGAGATTCCAGAGGCAGCAACAGCACCTTGAGACCCATGGTGGGCAGAATTCCAGCATCCAGCACCCTCTGGAATTCCAGCATTTCACAGAAGAGACTGGGGCAGGACCAGGAAGGAGATGACAGAGCCTGGGAAAAAAAATTTCCAGGATTTTTCCAGACCTTTGAGGCAGAGGATGATGGGAATAAAAGGCTGGAATTGTCTGAGATTTAATGGAAGTAAAACCGGAGTTTTCTGGGCTAAGCCAGATTTTAGTCCTGAGCTGAGCTGGGTTGAATCCACCCTTTCTATTGGCTGTTTCCCCTGTTTTCCCGCACATTCCCACTTTTCCCAGGAGCTGGGAATCCATGGGGTTGATTACCTTGTTAATTATCCCTGTTAATTACTGGGATATCCAACCATTCCTGGGATTCCTTCCGGGATTCCCTGCAGGGTTAAAATCCCTGGAATTGGGAAAAAAACCCCTCTGGAAACTCCAGGACAGGCTTGGATTTGGTGATCTCAGAGGACTTTTCCAACCTTAAAAATCCTGGGATTGGGGGATTCTTCTCCCTTCAATCCCAGCTGGAGCTTGAGCACAGTTGGAGAGGCGGAATTATTAAAACCCGGGTTTATAGTTTAAAACCGGGTTTATAATTTAAAACCAGTTTTATATGATTAAAACCAGACTTTATCACTTCGAATCAGGTTTATCATGATAAAACCCCGTGTAATCCTTAAAACCAGGTTTATATTATTAAAGCCTGGGTTTATCCTGGTAAAAACCGGGTTTATCCTTGGAAACCAAGTTTATATCCTTAGAAACCAGGTTTATATCCTTAAAACCCAGGTTTATCTTCTGTAAAAACCAGTGTTTAGCTTTTAAAAGGAGGTTTATCGTTATTAAAACCAGGTGTTATTCCTAAAAATCAGGTTTATCCTGATAAAAAACCCCAGGTTTATCATTAAAAGCCAGGTTTACATTATTAAAAACCAGGTTTGCATCGCTAAAACCCAGGGCTTAGCATTAAAAACCAGATTCATCCTTAAAACCCGGGTCCACTGTTATAAAATCCCGTTTCGTCATTATAAAAACCCGGGTTCGTTATTACCAAAACCAGATTCTATCATTTAAAACCAGGCTTACCCTTAAAAACCGGGTTTATTGATACAACAACCAGGTTTCATTGTTTAACACCAGGTTTATCATTATAAAAAATCCCGGTTTATGTCATTAAAAGCCAGGTTTATATCACTAAAATCCAGGTTTATATCATTAAAAACCAGGTTTGTGTCATTAAAAACCAGGTTTATATCACTAAAAACCAGGTTTATCTCATTAAAAGCCAGGTTTATATCACTAAAATCCAGGTTTATATCACTAAAATCCAGGTTTATATCATTAAAAACCAGGTTTATCTCATTAAAAGCCAGGTTTATATCACTAAAATCCAGGGTTTAACATTAAAAACTGGGTTTATCATTATTAAAACCAGGGTTTATAATTTAAAGCCAGGTTCATCGTGATGGAACCCAGGCGTGATCCTTAAAAATCAGGGTTTTTTTCGTGATAAAAACTGGGTTTACCGTTAAAAACCAGGCTTAAATTATTTTAAAAAATGAGGGAAAACAATGGGAGGGAGGAAGGAAATACAAGGAAAGGAGGCGGGAAAGTCATGGGAAGTAAGAGGGAAAAGGAGGAGGGAAATCTATGGAGAGGAGATGGGAAAACCATGGAAAAGAGGAGGAAAAAGGAGGGAAATCCACGGAAAGGAGAAGGGAAATCCATGGAAAAGAGGAGGGGAAACCATGGAGAGAAGATGGGAAAACCATGGAAAAGAGGAGGAAAAAGGAGGAGGGAAGTCCATGGAAAAGAGGAGGGACAACCACGGAAAGGTGGAAGGAAATCCACGGAAAAGAGGTGGGAAAACCACGGAAAAGAGGTGGGAAAAGGAGGAGGGAAAACCACGGAAAAGAGGTGGGAAATCCATGGAAAAGAGGAGGGAAAACCATGCCTGTATCTCTCCTGCTTTTCCAAGATCTGTATTATCCCAAAAAACAGTCTCTGGCTCATTCCCTGCCTTCCAAGGGAAAAGCAGAGCATGGAGTCACTTCCGGAGCCTCCCTGTCCCTTATCCTTCCTTGGCAGAGTTTTCCAAGGAGACGGAATTCTCTTGGCTTGAGAAGTTTGGAATCTCAACTCACCAGAATTTTTGGGATTCCCCTGTCAAAGGGAATTTTTTTCCCCCATCGGCAGCTCGGGATGATCCAGCAGGGCCTGAACTTCTCCTGGGATTTTCCCCAAAAATGAAGGATCTCGAGTGTGTCCATTTGGGAAAAGCATCTCCAATCCATCCCAAACATCTCGATGGATCCTGTTTCTCCTGTGACCTCCCCAGCACTTTTAATGAACATGGGAATGGGTTGGGATGGGAAGGATTTTAAGGATCATCCCATTCCCACCCCATCCATGGACCAGGACACCTCCCACTATCCTGGGTAAATCCAACCCGGCCTTGGGCACTGCCAGGGATCCAGGGGCAGCCCCAGCTGCTCTGGGAATTCCATTCCAGACCCTCCCCACCCTCCCACACAGCAATTCCTGCCCAAGATCCATTCCCAAGCTCCCCTTTCCCAGTGGGAGCCATTCCCTGCCTCCTGTCCCTCCATCCCTTGTCCCCAGTCCCTCTCCAGCTCTCCTGGAGCCCCTTCAGAGACTCTGAAGATTCCCTAGAATTTTCCCCTCTCCATGTGAACATTCCCAGCTCTCCCAGTCTGGCTCCAGAGCAGAGGATCTCCTCCTCTCCATGGACTCGTCCCAAAATTCCCACCGGGCCCTTCCACACCTGCCAAGGCCGGGCTCAGCCCTGTGCCTGGAGCAGGATTTGGATGAGATTCCCATGGGACACAGCTGTGTCAGGATGGGTTTTATGTAATCTCAGCCCATCCCACTGTGCACATTCCCAGGATCCACAGGAGCTGCTGGCCCAAGCCCATCCCAACCCTTCCCAGCCTGGCCATTCCCTCACCCCACGCCAATTTTCTGGGAATGGCTGCATCCCATGCGTGGAGCAGACATTGCCCTGATCCTGACACATCCCAGCCGGATGAATGAAGGGAACGGGAATTTTCCACCTCGGGAATGTTGGGAGCAGCTGGGCTTCGTTACGGAGCCGGCGCTGTCTGGTTTGAGTTCACACCTTGGGAATTGGGCCTGGCTCGGCTTTCACCTCATCAGACGGGCTGGGATCGGATTCCCGCCGGCCTGGAAAAAACCTGGGAATGGGAGAAGGGTTTCATAAGGATTCTCCCCTCTGGGAATGGCTTTAAAGGGAAAGAGGGAAGGGAGAGATGGGATTTTGGGAAGGAGAAGCTGTGGCTGCCCCTGGATCCCTGGGAGTATCCAAGGCCAGGTTGGACATTGGGATTGGATCCACCTGGGACAGTGGGAGGAGTCCTCAACATGGATGGGGTGGGATTGCTGGGATTTTAAGTCCCTTCCAGCCCAAACCATTCCAGGATTCTGGAGCCCCTCTGCTCTGGCAGAGCTGGGAATGTTCCCCTGGAGAAGGGAAAACTCCAGGGAATCCTCAGAGTCCCTGGAGGGGCTCCAGGAGAGCTGGAGAGGGACTGGGGACAAGGAATGGAGGGACAGGAGGCAGGGAATGGCTCCCACTGGGAAAGGGGAGCTTGGGCTGGGATCTTGGGCAGGAATTGGTGTCTGGGAGGGTGGGGAGGGTCTGGAATGGAATTCCCAGAGCAGCTGGAGCTGCCCCTGGATCCCTGGGAATGTCCAAGGCCAGGTTGGATCCACCTGGAATATTGGGGGGTGTCCCTGCCCATGGCAGGAGGTGCAGGTGAAGATTTCACCTTCAGGACAATTAATTATCATTAATGAAGGACATTAATTAATTAATTAAATCTCAATTAAGGGCATTTCCTACTCCTTTGATTTTCTTCTTTCCCAAATTTTCCCCTCCCACTGTTCATCCCAAGCTTTTCCTTATTTCTCAGCCATGCTTCCCATGCTCCTGAGAATCCCAAAGCTGGAAAAATTCCCAACAGAGCTCCAAGGAACCGCTCCGAGTCCTCAAATAACCCTAAAAAAAAAAAGCAGGAAAATCCTCAGTGACCCCTCCAGCGATAAAATCAATATAAAATTAAGAATTTTTCAATAAAATCAATAAAAAATAGGAATTTTTTCCCCAAAAATCTTTGCAGGGAGCATCCCGAAATCCCAGAGATCTCGGAAATTCCTGGGCTGAGGAAGGTTGAAGTTGCTGAAAATCCCATTTGACCTCCTGAATGGAATTAATGAGCCGGAAAACTTCCCGTGGATAATCCAATGAGGTGGATAAAAAGATCCTGAACTCCTTGGCATGAAGTCAATTCCAAGAGAATTCCCTTTCCCTCTAATCCCTGCAGGCAGAACGGCCCAATCCCAGTTTTTCCTGGAATTTTAGGGTGTTCCCAGCCTTGCCGTTGGATTTTTCTGTGAAGCAAAATTGATAAATTAATAACAAAATTCCTTCTATGCCGATCAGGGGGGGAAAAATTCCAAGAAAAAAAGATTTTTGTACTCCTGAATTGATTAATTCCTCTTTTTTTTTATTCCAGTATCCATCAGGAATCCTGAATTTAGGCCGGGATTTGCTGGTGCTGCGTTTAACCCAAATTTAAGCCAGTTCAAGGCTCCAGGCTGGAAAAATTCTGGATTTTATCCCTGTTTTTAATTGGTTTGGATCTTATAAAATCCATAAATAAATGGAGGCATTGATGAACTTCCAGGATTTTTTTCCCATTCCAAATCCAAAGAAAACCCTCTAAAAATGGGATTTTCCTGCTAGGTTTCAGTGGAATTTTACTCCGGGGTGGGGAGGGGGTTAATTCCAGTTTGGAATTGTTGTGGTTTAAGACAGGATTTACCCAAAATTTGGGAATATCCTGGAAAATTCCCTAATTCCAGCTGGTTTTGCATGCTCCTGGAAAAACAGGGAGAGAGGATTGGCGGCTTGGGGTGTGATCCCTGCAATTAATAATTGTGATTATTATTAAGGATAATTATAATTAATTCTAATTAAGGAATACAGAATTCCTTCAATAGATCCTAAAATCCTCCAACAATCCTAAAGTCCATGGAAAATCCCCTTTTTCTCTGGAGATCTTGTCAAATCTTCCCGTTGATTTTTCCAGGGATTCATCCAAAATGAATTGGAACAGCCCTTAATTAACTCTTGCTTAATTAGACTATGCAAATGGCCATTAATTAAGAGAGTGGGGAAACCCTGACAAAGCTTTTCCAGAAATTCTCTGCCTGCCTCATCCCTGGAATTGTTTAATCCAGGCTGGGATAATGGGAATTGTCCCCACTTGTGGTGGAAAAGTGGGAATGAGGGGATGGATCCCAACCCAAACCGGGAATTCTGGAGCTGAGGAGGGAATCAGGGAGCAGGGAGGGGTGAGAGGGCCTGGAATTCAGAGGTGATGTCATTGGGGAGTAAAATTCCATCTGGGAATAATTCTCTGAAGGGGAGGCAGGAATTGGAGCCGAAGGCTGGTGTTGGCATGGGAATAAAGGGATGGAGAGAAATCCCGTGGGAATCTGGGAGTTAATGGGAAATCCTGGAAAGGTTCCAGGCAGGAAAACTCTGGGAGAGGTTTGATTTTTTTAAGGGATGAGCTGATCCCAAAGTTTTTTCCCAAACCCAAGCCATTCTGGGACTCTGGGATTTGGAAATGGCTTGTGCGGCACATGGTCCTGGAAAAAAGGGATCTGGGATAATCCCTTCCAATCCCGAATCCCAAATTTTTACTTGGAGAAGGAGCATCAACACCAATCCTTCCCCAAAATCAGATCTTGGGAAGGAATTCCTGGCTAGGCTGGAATTCCCAGAGCAGCTGTGGCTGCCCCTGGATCCCTGGCAGTGTCCAAGGCCAGCTTGGATCCACCTGGAATAGCGGGAATTGCCCCTGCCCATGGATGAGGTTGGAATTTGATGGGATTTGAGATCCCTTCCAAGCCAACCATTCCATGAATTTTTGCTCCCAGAAAATCAAGGATCCATTTTTCCGTCCTTCAGAATTCCATGTGCTGAGTCCAACCCCTTCCCTGAAACTGCTCCTGCTTTCCCTGTTTTCCATTGTCAGCTTTCCCAAAATTCCGCGATTGTTGTCATTGTCCATGGAGAAAAACTTAGAGTTTTGGAATTCCATCCTTCCGTGGAATCTGGAAGTTCAGCAACCTCAGGTTGCTCCAGAGGGTGTTTAGGTTGGATACTGGGAAAAATTCCCTCATGGAAAAGGCTCTCCAGGCCTAGCACAGGGTGTGTAATTCCCATTCCCGTTTCTTCCGCCCCTTTATTCCCTCCTTTTTTCCCCCTTCCCCC
>WAAG01026617.1:47102-64830 GCA_013390105.1 Tichodroma muraria | reverse complement strand
TTTTTTTTTTTTTTTTTTTTTTTTTTTGTTTTTAAATCCATTAAAAAGGAAGCAGGGAATAAAAACTTCAGGAATAAATCAGGAAAAAAAAATAAATCCTTCCCAGATTTTCCACCATGCCTGCAGAACGAGGTCGAATTTTCTTTCCCTTTTTTTCTTTGGGAACAGAATTCAGTCAGAATCCATAACTTTTTTTTAGGATCGTTGCTCATCCTCCTCTTTCTCCGGGATGGTTTGTGCATCTCCAGGAGCTCCTCCTGCATCCCCCTTGGAAAAGTTGGGATTCCAGCTGCTTTTCGGTGGCGCTGGGACGGTTGCACACGGAAAAGGTCAGGAGGGACGGGAGCAGTGAGTCAGGCAGGGAGGGAGAGGAAACCGGAGCTCGGCCAACTGAAATCCCGCCACGGATCCCGCATGATTCCAAAGGCAAAAATCAATCCCAGGCGTTCCATGCTGTTGTTGACATTCCCAGTACCAGAGGGATTTAAGGCCACAGGGACGGCTCCCGTTTGAGTCAAAGTGACCTGAGTGCCGTGAAAAATGATGGAAGTGGGAATCTTTTCGGGATGAGTCAGCAGCCATGGCTTCCAGAAGCCGTGTGGTGAACTCGAAATATTCCCAGGGAACGGCTTTTTTAAGGAACGCGTCCATTCCGGAGAGGTTGAATCTGGTGCTAAATTTAAGCTCCCGGATTGGGAATGGCCGTTCGTTGCTCGGCTGTTCTAGGATCTGGGAATTGCTGTCCTCCCTGGAGATGAATATTCCAGCCCTGAGCAGGCAGCTTCTTTTATGGATTTTCCTGCATTCCCAATGCCCAGGTGTTTTCTGATCCTGGCTCCTGCACTCACAGAATCACAGAATGGATTGGGATGGAACTTAAATTCCACCCCATCCACGGGCAGGGACACCTCCCACTATCCCAGGTGGATCCAACCCGGCCTTGGACATTCCCAGGGATCCAGGGGCAGCCCCAGCTGCTCTGGGAATTCCATTCCAGACCCTCCCCACCCTCCCACACAGCAATTCCTGCCCAGGATCCCAGCCCAAGCTCCCCTTTCCCAGTGGGAGCCATTCCCTGCCTCCTGTCCCTCCATTCCTTGTCCCCAGTCCCTCTCCAGCTCTCCTGGAGCCTCTCCAGAGACTCTGAGGTTTCCTTGGATTTTTCCCTTTTCCAGGGGAACATTCCCAGCTCTCCCAGCCTGGCTCCAGAGCAGAGGGGTTCCAGAATCCTGGAATGGTTTGGGTTGTAAAGGACCTTAAATCTCATCCCATCCCACCCCATCCATGTTCAGGGACACCTCCCGCTACCCCGGGGGGCTCCAGTCTCCATCCATGTCCTTCCCCATGGACAAGGTGTGTCCATGGAAAAGGGATTGTTCCATTCCAGAGGGTTCCTGGGGCCTTGGTTGGGTTTGTTCCCACTGAGCTTCACCCAAAATCCCAAAAGCTTCGAGCAGCCTCAGATCCCATTCGGGTGGAGAACTGAGGAACAAGGAATGTTCTTCCCTCGTGGAGAATGTGGACTTTCCAGGAAAGGCACCTCTGCCCTGGAATGGAATTCCCAGGGAAGTTAATGGCATCTACAGCCGTTTCCCCATTCCCAGAAAACCTCAGGGTGTTCCATCAGTGGCAGTGTCCAAGGCCATTGGGGCTTGGATCCACCTGGGATAGGGAAAGGTCCCTGGAGCTGGATCCAGATTGGATTTAAGGATCCTTTCAACCCAAACCATTCCCTGATCCTGATTCCCACTTGTCTTCCATGGCCTGTGTAGATCAGAAAGGGTTTTCCTTGGATTTTCCTCCTATCCAACAGCATTTTGGGTATTCCATGAGTTCCCGAATGAAATTCCATATGCAACTTCAGGCATCTGAACTTTATCCTCATCTTCTCAAGGCACCGGAAGCAAAACCTTGGAATTAGGGCTGGGAATGGTGGAGGGGCCCTTCCCTTCCACTTCCCTTCCACTTCCCTTCCACTTCCCTTCCCTGAACTTCCCTGAACTTCCCTTCCCTGAACTTCCCTGAACTTCCCTGAACTTCCCTTCCCTGAACTTCCCCATTTCCCATTTTCCCATTTCCCAGGAAAACACAGGTGTCCAGGGTGTGATATCCTGTTCCCCATTCTCGGATTAGGCTCCGGCACAGAAAATTAAGGAAAATCTGGCATTTCTATTCCTGGTCATGATCCAGGCGCTGATTTCTCCTGTACACAAGGAAATGGATCTGGATTTTGCCATTCCCTAATCCGGATGTCTTCCCAGCCTTGGATCAGCTCCTTATCTTGCTTGGCAGGTCCTGGAATTTCACTGGAGTGAAGCTGCTCCTAATTCCATGATTATTTCTGTTCCCAGCATGGCAAAGAATTCCATGCGTGGTCTTCGGAGCCCATGGAGCTCAGGGATCCATGGAAACAGCCAGGATCCATCTGGAGGTGGAGGTGACCCTCAGGAATGGGATGTGACCAGGAATGGTGGCCAAGGTGTCTCCCAACCCTTCCCTTTCCACAGGATCTTGGGAAACAACGTCCAGCACTTCCATAATTTCATTCCCTAAATTATTTGCTACCTTTTTCTCACTTTAATTCCAAAGAGATCCCTTTTGGTCCAGCTGGAATTGGGAACGGGAAGTGGAGACAACTCATTCCCACTTTTCTCGGCTTGGCTTTGCCATTAATTAAGGCTGGAGCAGTTAATTAGTAATATCAATTCATTAATAATTTGTAATTATTCACCAAAGAGAAAATAAAAATCCAGGTAAAATTCCAAGCTGGGAAAGCAAGGAGGGAAAGACTTCAGGGAGAGAAGAGCCTGGAGATCTTCAGGAATAGCCGGAAAAATGGGAGAGAAATCAAGGAAAAAGGTCCTGGCAGACGTGGGAGTGGGAAATCGGGAAAATCCAAAGGGAAGGATTTTAGTTGGAAAAGCATCTGGATAAAATTAGAGTGGAAAAGTGCTCGAGAGAGGCAAAGAGAGGAACAAAAATTTTATGGGATTCACCAACAAATCCTGCTCTGTTTTTTAGGAAAAAAAAACCCCAAATCCAGGGATTATTTTTGTCCTCCTTCCCCAAATGAAAGGAGTGAAATTCCAAAAAAAACCCGGAGAAAAAGAAGCGGAGAAAGTCCTTCCTTTCTCCTCGACTCCTGTGGAAAAATCCCCCTGATCCCCACTTTATGAAGCCATAAAAAACCTTGGAAGTCTCTCCTGGCAGATGCTGGCAGGGCTGGTGTTGGAGGCTTGGATTTTTTGGGATTAGAGGGTTTGGAAAAGTGCTCGGCTTTGGAATTGTTCTTTAAGGTCAGTGGGGTGGAGAAGGGAAAAACGTGGAGCCGGAAGGTTTTCCAGCTGGATGGAGCCAGGGAGCTCCTGGTGACACCTTGGAATGATGTATCCTGTGGAACAGAGAATTCCAGGATGTTTTTTTTTTGGGGGGGAATGACCAAACCAAGAGTTTCCCTTTCATCCAAGATGCCGAAATCAATAAAATTGCTCCATTCAGTCAGAATTCCCTGCCAAATTCCCTCTGGATTCTCCTTAATTCCAAGTCTGAGGAGGGAGAGCCCAACCTCTTTTTTTTCCCCTCTCCAAGAGCTTTTGGTTTTCCCTTGGAAAGAGAAGATTCCTGATTTTGGTGCCTCACGGTAATTCCAAGGTGGAATTCCATTGTTTATTCCACACCTCCCATGGATCCTGCTGTGCTTCTCCCTAAAAATTCCTTTGGAAAAGAGGAGGAATCAAACCAGAGCCAAGAAGTCACAGCTGGGTAGAGACAATTCAGCTCTGGGATAGAAATTCCCAAATTCCAGCCATTCCAAACATTCCCTGAGGAGCCATTCCCGGGAAAGCTGACGTGGAACTCAGGGAGGGGTTCCACCCAAAATTCCAAGGTAAGTGTCCAAAATGTGTAAATCCATGACATTCTGGATTTTTTCCATGCTTGGAGCTGCAGGTTTGCTTTTCCAAGGCATTGGGAATTGAGAAATTCCTGTTTTTAAGGAAAAGGGGTGGGAAAAGGATCTGGAATTCCTGGAATTGAGACATAGGGAACTGACCTGAGTCTGCTTCCTAATTCCGAGCAATTCCCGAGTTCCTGGTTGTGTCCTAGATCCAAGGGAAAGGAGCACAGGTACCTTCCCATGGGCCTTGAGGGATTTTTTAGGATAATATTCCAAAGGAAACTTCCCTGTTGGAACATTCCAGAGTGCCTCTGGATATGGAGACCCTTCAAAGTCAAATTCCAGCATTCCAAAGGGAAAAGAATTCCAGGATAATTTTCCATGGATAAAATACTAAATTCAGCCCTCTCAGCCTCGTTCTGGGTGAAGAATCCAGGGAATTCCAGCCTATGGAATCCATCCTGTATTCTGTGGGGGTGGGTGCTTCATTTTTGACAGCAGAAAATTGGGATTTCAAGGGAAAAATTCCGGGAATCCCCAAATTCGAACATTCCAACCTCCTGGAAAATCCATAAGGAAGACGGAATCTGACCTGTATGTTGAAAGCCGAGCTCTTTTCCGGCATTTTCATGTGAATTCCAGGAAAGGGCAGCCTGGCCCAGCCAGGGATGTGCCCTTGTTTTCCCTGTTTGGGAATTCCAAGCTTTTCCAGTTGCTCCTGTTCTGCCTGTTCGGGCGGGAACTCATTTGTAGGATTTGGGAAATACGGAATAAAATTTGGGAAGAGATGCTGCAGGGACAGAATTCTGGGATAATTGGGATTGCCCGTAGGATCAGAAGGGGAATTAAAATTAATTAAAACCCCAAATTAGGAAGATTTAACCCCAAACCACTTCCAGGCCGGGAGCTGCACCTGGAGAAGGCTTTTCCCATTTTTCCTTGCTCCAATATGGAGCTCGTTGGATCCGGCCATTTTTTTTTTTTCTTCCGGTGGTTTCAGCTGGAATTTCGGCCCAACTCTGGGATGAGGAAAGAAGAATTAAGATTAAATCCAGCACCGGGAGGTGTGGCCGGTCTGGGATTTCTCCCAACTTTTCCTGGACTTTTCCCTCCTTTTCCCCCCACCATCCTTTTTTTCCCACTCCTTCTGCCCCTTCCCTGCCTTCCCTCCGCATTTTTCTTTTTTTCCCCCTTTTTCTCCTCCTTTTTTCTTCTTTATTTCCTCTTTTGTCCTCCCCTTTTTTCCATTTTTCCTCCTTTTTTCATCCTTTATTTTAATCTATTTTCCAATTTTTTCTCCTTTACTTTCTCCTTTTTTCCACTTTTTTCTTTTCCCCTTCCTTTTTCTTCTTTTCACTTTTTTCTTTTTTTCTCCTTTCTTTCCCCCTCTTTTTTCCCCTTTTCCCTCATTTTTTTCTCTTTTTCCCCTTCTTTTTTCTCCTTTTCTTCTCCCCTTTCCCTCCTTTTTTTCTCTTTTATTTTCCTTTCTCCCCCCCTTTTTTATCCTTTTCTCTCTTTTTTCCTCCTTTCTTTTCCACCCTCTTTTCCCTCTTTTTTTTCTCTTTCCCCCCCTCTTTTTTCTCCTTTTCTTCTCCCTTTTTCCTGCTTTTTTCCCCTCTTTTCTCTCTTTTTCCCCTTCTTTCTCTTTTATTCCTCCTTTCTTTTCTCCTCCTTTTTCCTCCATTTCTTCTCTTTTATTTTGTCCTTCTCCCTTCTTTCCCCCCTCTTTTTTTCTCCTTTTTCTGCTTTTCCACCTGTTTTTCTCCTTCTTTTCCCCTCTTTTCCCCCTCTTTTTTTTTGCTCCCTTTTCCTTCCTTTTATTTCCTCCTTTTGTTACCTTTTACTTCTCCTCTCTCCGTTTTCCCTTTCTTTTTTCTCCTCCTTTTCCCTCCCTTTCTCCTCTTTTATTTTGTCCTTTTCCCCCTCCTTTTCCCCCCATTTTTCTCCCTTTTTTCCTCCTTTTCCCCTCTTTTCCCTCCTTTTTTTCATTTTAAATCGAACTCTGCCCAATCCCAACCACTTAGGCCTTTGCATTCCCTAATTCCCAGAATTACATCTGCTATTCCCACAGAAATCCAGCTGCCCTGGGCTAATTCAGGGGCTTGAGGAAGATTTTGTTGGATAAACCCACGGATTGGGTTTGCTGCCATCCTGATGAATTTTGCCACGGACACCAGGAATTGTTTTATTCCAGGATGATCTTCCCTGCTGAGGCGGCTCGGTGCCCTTTCCCCATGGATTCCCTGAACCCTCGGACACCTCTTGGTGGAGAATCCCATCCCAGCCTGGCCTTGGACATTCCCAGGGATCCAGGGGCAGCCCCAGCTGCTCTGGGAATTCCATTCCAGACCCTCCCCACCCTCGCAGACACCAATTCCTTCCCAGCATCCCAGCCCAAGCTCCCCTTTCCCAGTGGGAGCCATTCCCTGCCTCATTTCCCTCCATTCCTTGTCCCCAGTCCCTCTCCAGCTCTCCTGGAGCCCCTCCAGGGATTCTGAGGATTCCCTGGATTTTTGCCTTCTCCAGGGGAACATTCCCAGCTCTCAGAGCAGCCTGGCTCCAGAGCAGCTCCATGGCCTCTTCCGGATTTTTCCGAGACCTCCAAATCCTTCTTATATTCCCTCATCTCCACTCATGACCTCCATAAAACCCCAGAAATTCCAACGTGGAATTGACAGGTGCCGGGAATCTCCTCCCAAACAAATTCCACCATCAGGAGAACCTGGCTGGAAAACTGTGCCAAAATTCCAAGGGGACGATCCCAAATGCCAGGGACTGGAGTGAAGCTAGAGGAGCCTAAAAAAACCTGGAGGGAGGCCGGGAAGAGCCGGAGGGGAGGGATCTGGGATAGTTTAGGATGAGTCACGTTGGAAATGAGTCAGCAGCATCCTGCTGCTGTTCTATCCCGGGATTTATAAACAAGTTCCTGCTCCCAGGGGCACGGAGGGAATTTTTCCGCTCTGGAGCTGGGACAGGGATTAGTTGATATTTTGTGGATTGAGGGCTCTGTGTCCTTTCCAAATGGAAAAAAAAAAAAAAAAAAAGGGGAAAAGAAATCCCACAAAATAATTTGGATAATAAAACACGGCCCATGATGAGCCAGGAGTGATTTAATCCAGAAGGGAAAAGAAAGCAAAAGGAAATTTTGGGATTTTTGACTTTGCCACCCTTTCATCCCAGTTTTTGTTCCATTTGTGATTTTGGAATTCCTTCTTATCCATAAAAACCATGGAGATTCCATGCTGTGACATGACTCCAGCATTCCTACGTCCCAGATCCTTGGAATTCCAGCTTCTTTCCTGCTGGAAGAATTGCAGGAAAATATCCCTGGAAAAGTCTTGGATAGGTCACCTGGAATTGTGTCCTTCCCGCGGGATGATCCCTGGATGCGAGGCCTCCCGGGGGTTTGGATAATCTATTTTTAAATCTTGGAATTCCATCCCTGAATTTGTGGCTCTTCCACTTTTCTGCTGGATTTGTTTAGTTTTCCCAGTGGAATCCACTTAATAATAATAATAATAATAATGAATAAAAATAATAATAATAATCCATAAAATGCCTTAAAAACTTGGGAATTTCACCCCTTGGTTTTATAGGAAGGAATTCTTCTGTTGTTTCTTTGGAACTGCTGGTTGCTCCCATTGCTCCGGAGAGTTTTTCCACTGGCAGCCTCCAAATTATTCTCTGGGAAGGCCAAAGTATGGGATTTTGGGATTTCCAGCTTCCCGCTCCTAAATAAATGCGCTGGGATCCTGGACCTGCGGCTGCTTCCAAGCCTGCGAGGACAGGAACTGGGAATCTGTGAAATATGGGAAAATTCCCTTCCTTCCCTGCAGGATCCCGACTTCCAGGGAGAGAACAAATCCCAGGGAATGGGAATTCCTTCTGCTCCCAGGATTCTGGAGCCCCTCTGGAGCCAGGCTGGGAGAGCTGGGAATGCATGCCTGGAGAAGGGAAAATTCCAGGGAATCCTCAGAGTCCCTGGAGGGGCTCCAGGAGATCTGGAGAGGGACTGGGGACAAGGAATGGAGGGACAGGAGGCAGGGAATGGCTCCCACTGGGAAAGGGGAGCTTGGGCTGGGATGTTGGGAAGGAATTGGTGTCTGGGAGGGTGGGGAGGGTCTGGGCTGGAATTCCCAGAGCAGCTGGGGCTGTTCCCTGGAATGGGGCTGTTCCTGTATCCTAAAGATTTTCTGGGAGCTGGGATAACCTGACAGGATCCTGACCTCCTTGGAGTGGGGCTGCTCCTGTATCCCAAGGATTTTCTGGGAGCTGGGATAACCTGGCAGGATCCAGAGATCCCTGGAGCGGGGCTGTTGCTCCTGCCCTGGGATTCTCCCTCTCAGTGGGAATTTTTCAGGCTACAATTCCCAATTTTTTATTCCAGCAGGATTTTCCTCCCTCATCCTCAATCCTGACTTTCCCTCACTCCCAAATCCTCCTGTCCCTCCTTTCCATCCCAATTCAAATCCCTTCTCCCCCTCCCGGTTTGTGCCGAGCGTGTTTTCCTTCAGGAATCCGCAGCCTAATCCAGAACAAACAAAACATTCCCACAAAACCTCCAACTCCATGAACTCCTGCCCCGGCCTTGACCGCGCTCCCTCCTCCCCTCTCTTCCCAACCCCCATCCCAATCCCACTCTTCACCGGCTCGCTGAGGTTTCCAGGGAATCTTTTCTCCCTGACAAAGGCTCTCACAAAAACTCCGGAACTTTTGGGCAGCCGCCCGAGCTGGGATTGGATGGATTCGCCTGGATTTGGGAGAGCTGGGGTTGGAGGTGGAGAAATCCCTGGAAAAGCAGGAGATCCTCGTTCTTATGGATTTTAGGGGTGGAGCTCTGCGGCAGGGAACAGCTGGGTTGGGATCGGGAGAATGGGAAGAAACCTGGGATGAGGCTGGTGGAACAAATCCCAGGATTCCAGCGACTCCGAGGTCCCTTTTCCAGCATTCCTGAGGAATTACTGAGCTGTTCCCTGTTTGTGGTTTTGGATAAGGATCCCCACACCACTTCCCAAATTCAATCCCAAAAATGCTGGGATTGGGGAGGGAGTGGGGAATCCCACTGGGATTTTCATTCCTGGATGTCTCACCTGGGAAATGGGACAGGAGAATTTGGAAAGGGCTCTTCCAGCTGGATCCAGGGAAAAACTGTGTGGTGAGAACGAGGAGAATCCTCTGCATCCCAAAGGTGTGTCCTGGGAATCATGGAGTGTTTTGGGTGGGAAGGGACCTGGGAATTCATCCCATTCCATTCCTCACCTCCCACTGTCCCAGGGGGATCCAAGCCCCAATGTCCAACCTGGCCTTGGAAACTCCCAGGTTATCCCAGCTCCCAGAAAATCCTTGGGATATAGGAGAAGTCCCACTGCAGGGATTTCTGGATCTTGGCAGGTTATACCAGCTTCCAGAAAATCCTTGGGATACAGGAAGAGCCCCATTCCAGGGATCCAGGGGCAGCCACAGCTGCTCTGGGAATTCCAGCCCAGACCCTCCCCACCTTCCAAGACACCAATTCCTTCCCAACATCCCAGCACAAGCTCCCCTTTCCCAGTGGGAATCCTGTCCGTTCCCTGGCTCCTGTCCCTCCATTCCTTGTCCCAAATTCCAGCTCTCCTGGAGCCCCTTCAGGGACTCTGAGGATTCCCTGGATTTTTCCCCTCTCCAGGGGAACATTCCCAGTATTCCCAGCCTGGCTCCAGAGGGGCTCCAGAATCCTGGAGCGTTTTCCCTCCTCCACAGCAACCTATGGATGAAGTGGGAACAACCTCTTTTTCCAAGAGGGATATATTTCCCTGAAATTCCGCCCAGATCCACAGCAATTCCCAGATTCTGGAATCTCTTTGGAGGTGGTGTTTGGATAATTGATCCTTTTCCCTTCTTTCCCTCCCTCCTTCCCACTTTTCATCTTTCCCATGCCTCACTCGGTCTCTCCACAGGGAAATGCTTCACTTCCAGGATTTCCGGGATTTTTTTTTTTTTTGGCTGATTTTTCCCAATTGTTCCCACCGGAATCGCTTCACCACAACCATCGGGAGAGTCGGGAGAGGCTCCAGCTTCGTTTTTCCAGATTTTCCATGGGATTTGTGACACAGGGAATGTGGGATGTGGGAAGAGGGGTGGGATTGGCTCACTCCAGCTGGGATATCAATGGGTGGGATGGAATCATTCCCAAATTCCCTTAAAATCAGCATCTTCCATGGAGCCTCCGTTCCTTGGGAATGACTGATGCCTTTATCCATGATTTCAGCAGGTTGTTCATTCCCAAATTCCCTCTTAGGCCTCCTTTTCCCTTTATAGGAGGAGACTCCAAAGTTATCCTCTTTTTGGAATATCCCAAAGTTATTGGGAATTCCAACACCTCATAAAACAATTCCCTATATCCCAGAGCTTTTCTCCCTGGGAATTTGTGGGATAACTGCCTGCCACGGGATGTGTCCAATTCAAAATCCTGGGAGCCCAATAAATGATCCATCCCTAATTAAAATCCATAAATAAATGGTTAAAAGAGGAATTTCCCACCTTTGGATCCATAAATCCATTAAAAAACAAGGAAAAATGCAGCTGGGTTTTCAGGGAAAACAAATCCCGTTTGGCTCCGCATTTTTACGTGTCACAAATCCCATTTTCCAAGGAATAAAAATTTTCAGGGAATGTTTGGTGACTGGCCTGAGTGTCACTCTCATTCCAGGGACGTGGAATTCCGGGAGGGTGGACAACACTTTTTTCCCGCTGTTTGCTCTCAGCTGATCCTGCTCCTGTAATTCCCAAATCCCAAATCCTTTCAAGTTATTTTTCCAAGCTGTTTCAGGTCCTCTTTCTCCAAAAGTTTTTTTTCCCCCAGGATTTTGGGCCTTCCTTTCCCATTCTCTTTTTCCTGTCTGGGAATTTCCTCTCCAGGATTTCTTCCTCCTTTTTATTTGGATCCGTAATGAAGGTGTTTAATTGGATTTGAGAAAAAAATATAGGGAATGAATTCTTCCCTGGGAAGGTGAGGGGCTGGGCTGGAATTCCCAGAGGAACTCTGGCTGCTCCTGGATCCCTGGAAGTGTCCAAGGTTCCGAGCTGGATCCAACTGGGGTAGTGGGAATTGGAATCAGGTCCTTTCCCACTAAACCAGTTTGGAATTCTGGGATTCCCTAAGTACAAAGTGACTGAGGAGACAAGGGATTGAAATTAGGGATAAATCCATTAAATTACATTTTCCCCCAGGGAATCTGATAGCGGAATAAATATGGATGGAGAAGAGCTTTGGAATTTTTTGAAGGAAAAGGAAACAATGCTCCCTAGAAATCGATTCAGGAATGTTGTCCAGAAATCCCAACCTCTCCCTTTCCTTTGGACACTGGAAAGAGAATTCCCAGAAATTTTAAAGAGCTCCCAGCACTATGGAAAAGCTCCCTAAGGAAAATCCTGACGACACAATTCCCTTTCCAGCTTCGTTGGGATGTGCAAGGAAAAGATCCCTGGAGATGCTCCTGCTGTGGGAATTCCATGAAGGAACAACCGGGGAGAGCCCATGAAATCCAGGAATGCTTTGGCTTGGAAGGGACCTCAAGGAGCATCGAATTCCAGGCATTCCAGGAAGGGGACAATATTCCCGTGGGAACAAATTTTCCAGGTGTTTTTATCCCATCCTGCTAAATCCAGGGAAAACCCAGCTCTGTGAGCAGCCAGGGAAATCCCTTAGGAGAGGTTCCCTGCTCCAGGATATTTCTTCGGACAACCCCGATCCGAGTCTGGCTGGAAGTGGAATTTCCGGGAGGGAATGTTCTTCCTTGGGCTCCGGAGCGGGATCTTGCCAGGCTCCAGCAGCCTTGGATCATCCGGCTGGGAATTTATCCGGAGCATCCAAAGCCTGGAGCTTGACGGGGTCCAAGCATCTGCTTGGAATGAGCTGCATGGATAAAACCTGGGAAAAAACTGTGGGGAAAAAAAGGAAAAGAAAATGCAGAATAAGAGACCTTCCTTAAATCTTCCAAAATTCCCTATTCCAGGTGATCTCCAAGGAACAAAATGGGATTTTCAGCACCTTTCAATCCCAAATTTTGGTGTCCAAGAGGCCCCGCGTCCCTCTGACCCCCATCCCAGATTCCATCCATCCATTCCCTTTCCCTGGGGTTATTCCCAACCTTGGAACCAGGGAATAGAATACCCCTCAGCAGCTGCTGCATGGAATTGGCTCCTTGGGAAAGCTCCAGGCTGAGGGATTTTTTGGGAATGACGGAACTTCCAGAGGAGGACATGAGGGACCATGAGTGCTGTTCCTGGGATTGGCCGCATGGAACCAGAAACCCTTTGGAATGTCATGGGATTGGGGGATTCTCTTCCCTGTCATCCCAGTGGGAATGGGATGTGGCATTCCCACCTCTTGCTCATCCCTGTTTTTCCTTTGGCCGTGCCTGAGGGGATTTTTTTGCAGGGATTTGGGATTCAAATTCTGTCCTGAAACTCCTCTCCCAGCCACAAATCCAAGATTCCTGTGGAGCCCATTTATGCAAGCAGGATTCCAGCTGGGAATGCTGCTCTCCCTAAAGAGGCTCCAGATTTATCCCTGAACGGAGAAAATCCAGGGAAGCACCACAAGCCCAGAATTCCTGCTGGAACCACGGCAATGTTGGAGCAGCTTCCAGGAACTTCAGGAAAAAGGGAATGGAGGCAGGAAAAGGGAGTTTTCCCTCTATCCTGGTGTTTCCCACATGGATCCCAATCTCCCTCCAATACCCCATTCCCACTGTGAATCCTCCCAGCCTTTCCCTGCCAGGGATTGTCCCAATCTTTGCCGTTCCCAAAATCACAACCAGATGGGCCCGGAGCAGCTCTGACTCAGTCTCCGACATCGCTGTCCTGAAAATCCGGCTCCCGGCAGGAATTCTCTCCCCCCAGAGACCTCATCCCGCATCCATAAGGAGGTGACTCAGTGCCTGATGATCCAGAGGCTGGGCCAAGCATGGATCCTGTGGGATGAGGTCGAAGGGCATCCAGAATTCTCTTTCTATGGAAATTCATCCATTTTTCTCAGAAATCAATATTCTTGGAAAAGCCGGAGTGTTCCCTGGGAGCAGCCGGATTTGTCATCCTGAGGGTTGCTCCTTTCATATTTCCATAAATTCTTCTCAATATTTTAAATTCTCCTTCCATTTTCTTTCCTTGTTTTTAACAGTCTCTCTATGGATGCGTTTTCCATCAAAAAAAAAAAAATGGGAAAAATTTTCCTGCTTCTAAAAAACCAGGGAAGGAAACTCCAGCTCCTCAACTTTGACCTTAGCTGAGGGAACACATTTCAGCTCCAGAGTTTTTAGTCCAGGGCGTTTTCCCGGCAAAGCCCTGACTTATTCCCAGAAATCTGATGATCCAAGTCCCTTCCCTTCCCTGAACTTCCCTGAACTTCCCTGAACTTCCCTGAACTTCCCTTCCCTGAACTTCCCTGAACTTCCCTGAACTTCCCGGAACTTCCCGGAACTTCCCGGAACTTTCCTGAACTTCTCTTTCCTGAACTTCCCTGAACTTCCCTGTACTTCCCTGATCTTCCCTGAACTTCCCTGAACTTCCCTTCCCTATGGGTTCTTCCCCTTGGGAGAGTGGTATGATCCAAGATCCAATCAGGAGTGTTGGATCCAGATAAAACCATTTTCCCACTTTTCGGACCATTCCAATCCATCCATCCCGAGCTTTCCAACACTTTTTTTTTTTGGAAACCTTTCCACTGCTGTTCGGGAATTGCCAATTCTGGTATCCAGACTCTAGCTCTGACATCCAGAAATGATTCCCTGTCTTGATTCCCTTCGTGGGGTGCTCATGGAGACAAAAATTCCCAGGACTTCCTTGATTGTTGAGGGTTTATCCCAAGTTTTGTCTGCATCCCTTGGAATTCATCCCAGCTCCTGGAAATCTGGGAGAGCCTCAACAACCTCTGGCTGGCTCCAGTTGGTAGTGCAGGAATCAGGGAGGGTTTGGAAGCACCAGGAAAATTGGAAAGCCCTCAAATCCAACAGGATTTGACTCCTGGTCCTGCTTTTCATGTGGATTATCCTCAGAGGGCAGAATTCCAACAGGATTGGGATCCAAGCCCAATCCAACAGGAGAAGGTCAATGCAGCTCTTTTGCCGAGTGTTGGGAGCTGAGGTATCCAGAGGGGAAATGAATCCAAGATGAGCTCAGGTTTTGGTGGAGATCCATGAAAAAAAAGGGAGAGGGAAGAGCAGGAGCGTGGGCAAGGAAAGGCCTTTTCAGTAGGAGTCGTTACCCTGAAAAACGGGAAAAACTGGAATAAAACCTTCAAATTGGAATGTGGGGTTGGATTGGGATTGGAGCACCCTGGGATAGTGGGAGGTGTCCCTGCCCATGGATGTGGTGGGGATGGGATGGGATTGAAGGTCCTTTCCAATCCAAAGCATTCCAGGATTGTGGACCCAGGCTGGGAAAGCTGGGAATGTTCACCTGGAGAAGGGAGAAATCCAGGGAGACCTCAGAGCTAGAGAGAAAGAAGGAAAAGAAGAAAAGGATGGATAACCCTGGAATATCCCTCCCAACTCAGGATATCCCAGGATTCCATGATCAGAGAGCTGTCCCTTGTAAAGCACGGATAAACCTGGAATATCCTTCCCAACTCCAAACATACCAGGATTCCATAATCTCCTCTTTAGAGCTCTCCCTTGAAGAGGGTGGATAAACCTGGAGTATCGCTCCCAACTCCAAATATTCTGGGATTCCATGATCAGAGAGCTGTCCCCTGAAAAGGATGGATAAACCTGGAATACCCTTCCTAACTCAGGATATTCTGGGATTCCATGGTCAGAGAGCAGTCCCTTGAAAAGGATGGATAAACTTGGAATATCCTTCCCAACTCCAAACATTCTAGGATTCCATGGTCAGAGAGCTGTCCCTTGAAAAGGATGTATAAACCTGGAATATCCCTCCCAACTCCAAACATTCCAGGATTCCATGTCCTCTCCTTTAGAGCTGTCCCTTGAAAAGGGTGGATAAACCTGGAATATCCTTCCCAGCTCAGGATATTCCAGGATTATGGAGCTGTTCTTTCTGTCCCTTGGAAGAGACGGATAAACCTGGAATCCAGGAGCACTCGCTTGGAAAACTCTGCCAAACCTCCGAAATCCAGAGGCAGAAGGAGCCCTTTATTCCATCCAGCCCGAAGCTGACTCCTCATTAGCGGGATGAGGTCATTCCTGGAGGATTGGGATGGGATCCCTCCAAAAACGGCCTTTGGAAGCTTTCCCTCTTCCAAGAGAAACGTGGGACCTCTGTCTCCTTTTCCTGGAGGATTCCAGAACTCCAAACAAGCTGGGAGTTGGCTCCGTGCTCTGGCATTACTCAGGAAATCTGGCAGGAGGGAAAACCAGCGAACATTCCAAAAAAAAAAAAGAACAAAAACCCAAAACAAACCCCACAACAGAATTCCTGGTGTTACAACGAGTCCATTCAGTTGGAAAATCCCAGGCCGTTATCCCGTGCCAAGAACATCCAAACCAGGTAAATCCATGGCTTTGTTTTCCGGGCGCTTTGGACTGTGGAGAAATTTAATAGGGACGGGTTTGGAGCCGAACTTTCTTTCCTCATCCCAGAACATCTGGGATCCGGGAAAACACCGGCTTTGGGGCAGGTAGGGAGAGGAGGAACAATAGGATTACCTGGACTGGGAGCTTTTCCAAGGGTTTATCCCTTTAGATTTTCCAGAGGGAAGAGATCAAATGCTTTGCTGTCTTAGGGATTATGGAAGGAAGGGAGAGAGGTGCAGGATTTTTGGGAATGGGTGAATTTCCCCTGGAGCGGGGTGGGGGTTTGATGGAAAATAAGGAAGGAATGGGATAAAGGTGGTGGTGGAGCCGGAGATGTTTGGTCCGAGGATTTTCTTGGATCAGGAGTGAAAGCAGCAGTTTCACATCCCAAAATTCTCTGGGATGGGTTGACAAAGCTATGGAAACTGCCGGAGGGAAAAGCGGAGGGGGCATGGTCAGAGCAAGACTTTGGCCATGACCATGGATCCAATTTATCCCAAATTTTCTGGATTTCAAGGGAAAATCACAGGGAATAAGACAAGGAATGGACAGCGGCAGCCAAGCAGAGCCGTTTTTTGGGATGGAGGTGTTTGGATTTGTGGGATACAGCAGGTCCAGATGATCGATTCCCACCTGTGGAGGGGGAAGTGGTGCTGGGATTGGGAATTCCCAGGGATAATTCAGGAAGGAAGGAATCTCAGGAGGTGTCAGATCCAGCTTTCAAAACCGGATTCCTCAGGGATTCATCCAGCCTGACCTGGAAAACTTCCAAGTACAGGGACTGTGCGACGCCTCTGGGAATTTCTGGCACATCCCATTTTGCTGGGGAGTTCCACAGGGAATTCACTTTGCCTGTGTTAGAACTTCCTCAACTTCTGGATGGCCTGGAGCAATCCGGGATAGTGGGAATTGTCCTTGCCTATGGCAGGGAGTTGGGACTGGATGATCCTTAAGGGTTATTCCAACCCCGCAACATTCCATGATTCCTTGATTGGGATGGGTTGGGTTGGGATGGGATGGGATGGGATGGGATGGACCCTCCCCAGATATTTTCTGGGAATCTGGGAGAGTCCTCCCATCATCAATCCCAAAAATCCTGAGCAAATTCCCATTTCTGCCAGAGTGGGAGGAGCATGGAAATCCTGCATCCCACCAAATTCCATAGGCATCATTCCCTGGTCCTCACCTTGTTTGGCCAGTTCCATCTGATGGGATTTTGTTCCTGAAGCAGCCCCAGAGCTGGGATAAGTCATTCCTTCTTGGGAAAATGGGGATGGTGCTCAGCAGTGCCTTGGGAATGCTCAAATGCGGAATAATGGGATCCAGCATTGGGATATCCATTCCTGGATGGTGGCATCCAACAGGGTGAAGAAGAGAGGATGGGTGGATGGATTGGGATTGGGATTGGGATTGGGATTGGGATTGGGATTGGGATTGGGATTGAGATTGGTATTGAGATTGAGACTGAGATTGAGATTGAGATTGAGATTGAGATTGAGATTGAGATTGAGGTTGAGATTGGGATTGGGATCGGGATTGAGATTGAGATTGAGATTGAGATTAGGATTGAGATTGGGATTGGGATTGGGATAAGAAGAACCCAAATTTATGGAGTTTTCCATAGAACTGGATAAGAAGAGCCCAGATTTATGGAGTTTTCCATAAAAAACTTCCCCTTGGAATGTGATGTCTGCTCCATCCTGATCCCACAAATCTCTTCTTCCTCATCCCACAGGGATCTGACTCCCACTGGGAGCTTTGGGCTCTTCCAAACTTCCCAAAATCCACACAAATTCACCCATTTCCAGCCTCATCTCATATTTGGTCAAATCCAGCATTAAGGACTGATTTCCTTGCGGAGCAGGATTTGGGATTGAGGGATCGTTCGTCCAGGATGGCTGGGATTGTTCCCATTCCTCCAAGACTCAGCTTTAGGCTGAGCTTTTCCTGAGCTGGGGTTTAAAGGGGCAGAGCAGCTGCCCCACCTTAATCCCAGACTCAAATATTCCTTGGTCTCCAAGATTGGTATTCCTGGGAATTCTTAATCCAGCAAGCCATTCCTGTGGCTGTGACGAGTGAGAATCCAGTTTGGGATTTGGGATCATTTTAAAATGGATTTTCCCTGCTTTTCCCACGTTTGTGGTCCCAGGGTGGAGAAGGGAATGGAAATTTCCCAGCTCCAGTTCCCGCAGCTCCTTCCTTCCCTGTGTCCGGGTCTGGGGCTGGAAAGGCTGGAGGTCTCTTGGATTCTACCGGAATTTTTGGGTTGCGAATTTTTCATTCTCTCTTCACCTGTATTTTTGTGGGATCACGTTAATAT
>WAAG01026617.1:22675-35366 GCA_013390105.1 Tichodroma muraria | reverse complement strand
TATTAATATTATCATTGTTATTATTACTAAATAGTTCTAATAGTAATCCTAATTATAATAATATTAAGAGCAATTTTAATAATTCCAATAATAAAAGTTATAAAAATAATAAAAAAATTAATGAAGCATTTCCACCTGGAATAACTAATAAGAACAGATTAATATTAATAATTCGATTTATAATTAATTGATATTTCTTAATGTTAATATTGATTAATATTAGCACTTAATGTTCCCTTTCAGGATCACCGGGAATATCCCATTCCACCGATGGATATTGGCTCCTTCTCCGCAAATGCGTTGGGGTTTGGCCTCCGCTCCTCCTGAAATCCCTAGAAAACCTCGTGGCAAGCCCCTAGTGTTTTCCTGGGATTTCCCCATTTCTGGTGGTTGTCTTTTCCCCAAGCAGTAGAATTTCTTCTAAACTGCCCAAATCATTCTCTTAAGGAAAAAAAGTGGGAAAATGTGGTGGTGTTTTCCGTGGACTTACTTGCTCTTGCTTGGAGCCGGGAGGGCTCTGGAGCTCCTCCAAAAAAATTCCAAAATTGGAATTTTGGGATGGCAAATTTTAATGGGAAAAATGAAAAATAAAATCCTCACAATCCCAGCTCAGCTTTTCCAGGGAATTGGGATTGTGGTCCTCCACCTTCATCCTGATTCTCTGGGATAAATTCAGGGTTCTCCTTTGGAATGACCAAGGAAAACCCATCCTTGGAGACTTTGTTCCAAGCCTTTGACTCTGTGAGGAGATCTGGGATCCAGGTAGTGCCGGGAGCAACTTCCAGGGGGAAAAGAGATGGGATTTGGCTGAAGATTCCAGAGGGATTCTGGTTTTAGCTCAGCAAGGCTTGAGTGGAATTTCTGCATTTCCAGTCCCAAAATCTTCCAGAAAGGAAAAGCTTCTATTCACTTCCAAGCCCTGATGTGTTCCCAGAATTCCCAGATTTGGATGATTCTGTATTCTACAACATCCAAAACCTGCTCCTAAAACCTGGAGAGTTTTGCTGTTTTCCTGCTGTTTCCCATCCCATTCCCACCCCGTCCACAGGCAGGGACAGCTCCCACTGTGGATCCAGGTGGATCCAGCCTGGCCTTGGACATTCCCAGGGATCCAGGGGCAGCTCCAGCTGCTCTGGGAATTCCAGCCCAGCCCCTCCCCACCCTCCCAGCCAGCAACTGGTTCCCAAGATCCCATTGATTTTGCAGAATTCCATCCTCCACATCCCAAATCCATGGGAGAGAAGGAATTTCCCTGCTCAGCTCCCCGATGCCGGGGGACAGAGCCCCTGTATCCCACTTGGAGCTCGGCCAGGATTTGGAATCCTCCCCTCCGTGTCCAATCCAATGTTAGAACAACAAATCCTTTCCTCATCTTTAATTCCTGGGATTCCGTGAGCCCTCCTCTGTCTAAACTCCTTGGGAAAACATCCAGGGCATGGCCCTGGCCGCGCTTCCGAAGGAATTTGTGGGATTATGTCGGACAGTTCCGGGCGAGCCGAGATCAAAGGTGTCGGGTTGCAGGTTTAATAAATCCTAACGGGATGTGACAGCCAGGTCATTCCATGGTTTTGAGCTGCCAGGAGGGATCGCTGGAAATCTCCGGCTCCAGAAGGTTATTCCGGGATGAGGACAGAGGATGCTGCTGTGTGTTGTTCTTAGGGAATATTAGAAACGGAATAAACGGGAAGAGAAATCAAGAAGGAGCTGGGAAGGAGGATCAGATTGGAATGTTGATATTTGGAATTCCAGATCTTTGGAGGAGGGATGGATTGGAAAAGGGATTGGTTGGAAGAGGGGTACATTGGAAGAGGGATGGATTGGAAGAAGTATAGATTGGAGCAGGGATGGATTGGAAGAGGGGGGATTGGAAGAGGGATTGGAAGAGGGATGGATTGGAAAGGGATGGATTGAAGCAAGGATGGATTGGAGCAGGGTTTGGAAGAGGGATGGATTGAAAGAGGGATGGATTGGAAGAGGGAGGGATTGGAAGAGGGATTGAAAGAAGGATGGATTGGAAAGGGATGGATTGGAGCAGGGATGGATTGGAGCAGGGATTGGAAGAGGGGTGGATTGGGAGAGGGACGTATTGGAAGAGGGATGGATTGGGAAAAGGATGGGTTGGAGCAGGGATGGATTGGAGCAGGGATTGGAAGAGGGGTGGATTGGGAGAGGGATGGATTGGAAGAGGGATTGGAAGAGGGATGGATTGGAGCAGGGATTGAAAGAGGGATGGATTGGGAAAAGGATGGGTTGGAAGAGGGATTGGAAGAGGGATGGATTGGAAAAAGTATGAGTTGGAAGAGGAGTTGGAAGAAGGATGGATTGGAAAAGGGATGGATTGGAGCAAGGATGGGTTGGAAGAGGGGTTGGAAGAGGGATGGGTTTGCCGAAGGCTGGGTTGGGAGCAGGATGCTTCCCAGTGTGTCCTCTCCAGGACAGTGACACTTCCAGCCTCAGTTTAGGGCCCAGTTTAGGTCCAAAAATTGTCATTTAAACATTTCCTACCCAGGGAATGTTTTATTATCTGTTGGCATCTCCAGAAATTCCAGGGATACGGCGGACAAATTGGAATCTTTGGAGCGTTTACAAGGAATAACAATTTCATTCCCTGACCTCCAAGGCACCAACACCCCCCGGAACCAGCAGGGAAGGATTCCGGATGTCGGACAGGATGGATAAGGTCAGACAGGACCCAGTCCATGCCCTGGGCTGATCCATGGAAGTTCTTCCCAGAAATAACCGACCCATCCCTGTGTTCCCAACACCAAATCCAGCCCAAAACCCAAACAGATTCCAGCTTCTGCAAGGAAAATTAATTCCAGCCCCAACCCCCCATTTTTTGGTGGCCTTCACGGGCCAGGAAAAGCCTCTGGGATGTCCAAAAATCCCAAATGATGGGTTTGATCATATTTGGTACCACCTTGGAGTCTCCCAAAGGAAAACAGCCCTGGAGAGGATGATCCAAATCCAGGATTTTGGCTGATGGCAGCTCAGGAACCAAATCATCACCCAGCATTCCAAAATCCAAAGAAGGCTGTTGGTGTGTGAGGGTAAAAAGCCAGGAATGAGATTCCCAGCAGATTCCAGCTCCAGGATTCTCTTTTAGAGGGGAAAAGGTCACCAAAGGTGAATTTATCCAAAAAGTGAGTCATGACTGGAAAGAATTCCAAGAGGAAATAATCTCATGGATTGGCAGAGCAACTGCTGATAGTCAGGAGCTTGGATCCCAAAAAACCAACAACCCATGGATCCAACTCCGGCTCCTCGACTCCCTCTTTTTCCCACCTTTCCACCCAGATGTGAGGCTGGAAAGCCACCAGAGGAACAAAGATATCCCGGTGCTTTGGGAAGTTAATTCCTTAGGAAAACAAAGCAAAGCCTTGGGATTTAATGGAATGAGCTGGTGAGAAATCCTGGGATTCCTCCAGGTTTTGACAGCCCCTTATCTCTGGCGGGATGTGACCGAGTGATGGGAAAAACACGGAGCTGGAGCGGCCGCCAAAGCAGGTGGAGGAAAGCAGGAAAGGAATTGGCCAGAAAAATTGAAAGAGCAAAAATTCCAGACAATTCCGAAAAAAGGAAAAGGAGGATGTGGAGAAGGCAATGAAGGGAAATGAAAAATAGAGAAGATGTTTTGGCCTTGGAATTTTCCTCTGTGGTTCCAAAATTCACGGCCAGGAGCCAGACTTGAGGAATGACCTCACTGAGACCTCCCAGGACCTGAGGAGAAGCGGGAAAAGGAAGGAGAGGGAATTTTAGATGGCAAAGAGGACAGGAGCCAGGGAATGGCTCCCACTGGGAAAGGGGAGCTTGGGCTGGGATGTTGGGAAGGAATTGGTGTCTGGGAGGGTGGGGAGGGTCTGGAATGGAATTCCCAGAGCAGCTGTGGCTGCCCCTGGATCCCTGGGAATGTCCAAAGCCAGGTTGGACATTGGGGCTTGGAGCAGCCTGGGATAGTGGGAGGTGTCCCTGCCTGTGGATGGGGTGGGATTTAAGGTCCTTCCAACCCCAACCATTCCAGGATTCTGGAGCCCCTCTGCTCTGGAGCCAGGCTGGCAGAGCTGGGAATGTTCCCCTGGAGAAGGGAAGGCTCCAGGGAGAGCTCCGAGCCCCTGGCAGGGCCTGGAGGGGCTCCAGGAGAGCTGGAGAGGGACTGGGGACAAGGCATGGAGGGACAGGAGGCAGGGAATGGCTCCCACTGGGAAAGGGGAGCTTGGGCTGGGATCTTGGGCAGGAATTGGTGTCTGGGAGGGTGGGGAGTGTGTGGAATGGAATTCCCGGAGCAGCTGTGTCTGCCCCTGGATCCCTGGGAATGTCCAAGGCCAGGCTGGACATCGGGGCTTGGATCCACCTTGGACAGTGGGAGGTGTCCCTGCCCATGGGATGGGATGAGTTTCAGGTCCTTTCCCACCTAAAGCATTCCATGATTCCACGATTTTCTTCCCTGTGGTGAGCTGTGCCAGAGGAGCCCGGAGCAGTTTGAGGGATGTTTCCACACAAACATTTCTGGAGCGGTTTTAAAGCCAAGCCAACCTTTTCCCGGCTTTTGGAACTGCTTTGAACTTTTGGAGCCACTTTGGAGCACCAGAACCGCAGCGATTCTGGAGCTCCACACAAAACTGGGTGAAGACGAATCCCCAAAAAAGCTTTTTTGGAGGAAAAGCAGCTCCGTATGCCCAGCAGTGTGGGAAAGAAGGAGCTGCCAGCCAGACCTGGAGAGGAGGATCCAATCCAGGGAAGAGCAGCTGGGATTCCATGGAAATAACTCAGTCCCATCCCCAGGTGATAAAACAGCTGAATTCCAGCCCAGCTGATCCCAGAGCAGGGAATAAATCTGGGAAGTTCTCACTCCCTTTTCTTCTGTGCTGGGGGTGCAGCTGAGCCTGTAAAAGGGAAGATTTTTTGGCAAGAAATGAATTTTTTTCCCATTTTTTTTGCTGTTGGGAAGAAGCCAAGGGCTGAACATCCCCATCCGCAGCAGAGCCGGAGCAGAAGGAGAGAGGGAAAAGGAAGGAAAAGGCAGGAGGGAGGGAAAGGAGACCCAGGGAAAAAATGAAATCAAATCTGTGAGGTGAGGAAAGGGAGAGAAAAGGGAGGGGGAAGGAATTAAAAGAGGGAAGGAGATGGGAAGATGGTAGAAGATAAAAGAAGATGGGAAGGGAAGGGAAAGGTGGAAAGGAGAAGGAGACTCCAGAAAAAATTGGAGGATGGGAAAAGGAAAGAAAATGAGAGGGAAAAAAATTAAAGGGGAGATGTGAAGGAAGAAGGAATTGTGGAAAAAAAAAGGGAGCTGCTGGTTTGGGAATTGTGACAGGGAAAAGGGCGAGGGACCGGTTTGGGAATTGTGACAGGGAGAAACTGGTTTGGGAATTGTGAAAAGGGAAAGAGGTGGCAGCCAGTTTGGGAATTGTGACAGGGAAAAGGGAAAAGGGGGAGCAGCTGGTTTAGGAATTGTGACAGAGAAAAGGGGAAGAGACTGGTTTGGGAATCGTGGGAAGTGAAAAGGGGGGGAATAACTGATTTGGGAATTGTGGGCAGTAATAAAGGGGGAGCGGCTGGTTTGGGAAATGTGGGAAGTGAAAAAGGGGGAGAGACTGGTTTGGGAATTGTGGCAGGGAAAAGGGGGGTAAAAAATTTTGGGAATTGTGACAGGGAGAAGGAGGAGAAGCCAGTTTGGGAATTGTGACAGGGAAAAGGAGGAGAAGCCGGTTTGGGACTTGTGGGCAGGTAAAAGGGGGGAATAACTGATTTGGGAATTGTGGGTGGTAATAAAGGGGGAGCAGCCGGTTTGGGGAAGATTTGAGGTTTCCAAAGAGGAATTTTTCCCCCCAGAAATGTGGAGAAGGGCACAGGGAAGAAAGCGGGAGGAGGGAGCAAGGAATCACGGAATCCTTTGGGCTGGAAAACCCCTGGAATTTCGTCCAGCTCATCCTTGGAACGACTGGGGAGAGCAGCGGGGCTGGATTCCCCCTTGGGAATGGGGAGCTTTTCCTTCCAAAACGCTTTTTTTCCCCAGCTCTGCTCCAGAGTATCCCGATCCCAACCCCTCCCTGCCATCCACGTGGAGCTGTTTGGAGAGCAAACAATTCCCGAGCTCCGCTGCCCCGGCCATGGCCCCCGGCCCTGCCTCCCACACGTGTGCGGGCCCCCGGGAATTCCTTCCCAAACAATCCCGGGATCGCGTCCTTTGGCTGCCCCGGAGTGACCCCCGGGAGCGGCGGAACGAAACCCTTCTCTTCCCATCTTCTTCACGGATCCGCTCCGAGGAGAAAGGAAACGTGGAAAAATTGCCGGGAGCGGTTGGCTGAGGCATCTCCCAAAAAAATCCAACCCCCCCCGCCCCACCGGAACATTTCTCTCCTCTGGGATCAACATCCAAAAGGGAAAAATGTTCCTCCTAGGATCACTTCCAGCTTGGAAAAGCCGTTATTTATAGGACAGAAACATCCAAGGGAGATTTTGTTTGTTCTTTCCAGCTGTCCTCAAATTCCGGCCGGGAAAGGGATGCTCAGGGCACTGGAGGTGATGGAAATTTGTGGGAAAAGCAAAGGGAATGTTTTTTTTATCTGGGATTTGACCCTGGAAGAGGCAGCAGAGGTGGGAAAATATTTTTCCAAACAGGTGAAACCAGTCCCTGCTCCTCACATCTCCCTGGAAAAGGGCTTTTCCTGGATTTTTTCTCTCTCTTCAGGAGCTGGATAAAACCAGAGCTCCAAAGAAGCTTGGAAATCTCCAGGTGAGGAAAAATTCCTTTGTTTTCCTCATCGGGTCTTTCCCGTCTCAGAGAATTCAGTGTAAAAGAGAAAAAGATGCAAGTTGGGATAAATTCCATGAGGCATAAGTTCCCTTTCTTCCTGTGCCTTGCCTCGGAAAATTCCTTCCTCATGGAAAACTGTTCTTTCCTCATGGAAAATGAGTTTGGAGCAAGTGACCAGTGTAGGATCTTGGAATTAGGGGGGAATCGCTCAGGACCAGCCTCAGGGACAGCCCCGACATTCCTGTTTCCACAACTGCTCACTGGGATATTTCCAGGATTTTTCCCATCCCAAAGCCTTTCCTGGTGCAGCAGGAAGAGCCAAAACCTGGAACTGAGCCAAACTTTAGGAAAAACCAGCTCCAAAAGTTCTGCTAAAGCTCTGGATTGGTTGGAATCCGGCAGGATTCCTGCGGCTGGAGGGAAACTCTTCCCAAAGGGCCAAGGAAGAGCTTCCCATGGACACTCCAAGGTGGAAAACGCAGGAATTTTGGAGCAGTTTTTTATTTAAAAATCAAAATTTAATTCTGGTTTCAGGGTCCAATTCCCACATTGGGTGCAGATTCCACCAAAATCTGCATTTCCATAAGAATTAAATAGTCCTGGAATTGTTACGTTTGGAAAAGACTCCATGATCATCAAATCCACCCTCATTCCCACCACGAATTTTTCCTCAAATGCCACATCCATAAAAATTCTTTGGACAATTCCAGGGATTTGAATTCCACCACTGCCCTGGGCATCCCATTCCAATCCCTGCCAGCCATTCCCATGGATAAATTTTTCCTAATATTTATTCCGTTCCTTCACTTACCATCCCATGGAGTTATCCCAGAAAAAACAGTCTTGACTTCCTCCCTTTCTTGCAGAAATAACTCTTGGATCGTCCCGTTTTTCCTGGCTGAGATGGTTCCTTCATCCCAAGGAATTCCAGGGGGTAAAGATTCCAATCCAAGTGAAATCAGACCAAATAACTGGATTTTTACCATAACCCTGAAGGTTCTTTTTCCCAGGAGAAGCTCGGGTTGGACACCAGCAGGAATTTCCTCATGGAAAGAGCGGTCAGGGATTGGAATTACCCAGGGAGGTTTGGATTCGCCATCCCTGGAGGTGTCCAAGAAATTCCTGGATGTGGCACTCAGTGCCGAGGCACAGCTTGGACTGGGTGATCCTGGAATTCCAGCCTCGGTGATCCCGGAATTCTGGGCCAGCGCTGGTTCCAGGTGTGCTTGTCCCATCTGACACCTCCACCAAAGTTTAAACTCCCACTTTAGGCTGGATTTTCGGGAAAATTCCATCATGGGAAAGAGTTGTCCAGCCCTGCCCAGATCCTCAAGACAGGCCCCTCCCAAGGATTTATCCCGAGGATTTCTCTTGGCTCCAAGTGGGATTGTTAGTGCCCCCTTCCTCACATCCCATGGGAAGATCTCCCGCTCCCACTCAGGAGGAAAATCTGCCGACTCCACCTTTTCCTTCCTCTTCCCAAGGTACACAAAAATCCTGGGAATCACCTGAGCCAACCCCCGCTCCTGCCACCTTCTCCCTTCATGGAATTCTTGTCCCTGCAGGGACTGAGAAATCAGAAAACTTTGGCTGCTCTGCGGCCAAAAAATTCCTGCCTGGAGCCTTCCCTCCTCTGGGAACATTCCCGATGAGCCAATGAGAGGAACCGCAGGGAGTGGGCTGGGAAATCACCCCCGGATTTGAGGTTTCACACATTCCAAGCCACTTCAGAGGCCTCATCCCCAAGGGAATTGTTCTGGCCGGGGTCTTGGTGGCCCCACTACAGTTGGGAAATGCTCATTCCAAAGGGAAATAGGAAGCACTGGGACAACTCCTGACTCAATTTTCTGGGAGCCAATGAGTCTATTTTTCCCAGTAATCAAAGGGATGTGGGAATTTCTTTTGTTCCCTGAACCAGCAGTGCTGTCCGAAGTTCCTTAGAGGAGCTGGGCAGTGCAGGGAATGTTCGATTTTCCTGGAGAATTCCAGCTTTGCTGAGGAGATTAAAAATTTATCCATTGGAATGCTGTTTTATATAAACCTAGGGAAAACACGGGATCATGGAATGGTTGGGGTGAGGAGGGACCTTAAATCCCATCGCATTCCCACTCCATCCATGGGCAGGAACACCTCCCACTATCCCAGGTGGATCCAAGCCCCAATGTCCAGCCTGGCCTTGGACATTCCCAGAGATCCAGGGGCAGCCACAGCTGCTCTGGGAATTCCAGTCCAGACCCTCCCCACCCTCCCACACAGCAATTCCTTCCCAAGATCCCAGCCCAAGCTCCCCTTTCCCAGTGGGAGCCATTCCCTGCCTCCTGTCCCTCCATTCCTTGTCCCCAATCCCTCTCCAGCTCTCCTGGAGTCCCTCCAGGGACTCTGAGGATTCCCTGGAGTTTTCCCTTCTCCAGGGGAACATTCCTAGCTCTCTCAGCCTGGCTCCATAGCAGAGGGGTTCCAGAATCCTGGAATGGGTTGGATGGGAAAGGACCTTCAATCCCAACCCATCCCATTCCCACCCCACCCATGTTCAGGGACATCTCCCCTATCCAAGGATGCTCCAAGTCCCAGTGTCCAACTTGGCCTTGGACACTGCCAGGGATGAAGAATCCAGAGTCAATCTGGAAAAAAAAACCAAACCCCTTATTCCCACTTTTCCACACTGTGTGGATTTTCACACGACTCCTTTCCAGAACTGTTATCCCTGTCCTGACCCAAACCCATCACGGAGGTTCCATGGAGCGGTGAGCGGTGGCAGGACCCAAAGGAGCCATCCCTCTTTTTTTGCCATATTCCCAGAGATTTTTTGCTGTGTATTCAGAGCTTTTTCCTCAGAAAACACGGAATTATTTCCTCATCTTGCAGGAGAGGTCAGGACCAAGCTGACATCAATATTTTGGGAATGGTTCCTGCCAGCCTCGGCAGAGGGAAAAGCCACTAGAACATTCCAAACCCCAGCTCTTTCCCAAGTCCTCCTCCGGCTACAAACACCAAAGCTAAATATCCCAGATTTTAAGTGCCACTGGAATTGGTGGCACCCGCAGCCAGGCTCCCGAATTGTTTGTGCATTCCCAGAAATAATTTTGGGTGAAGCAATCCCAGCTGGGGGTCAGGAGCCGGCTCAATCCGGCTCCGGTTGGGATCAGGCCACGCCGTTATGAAGGAAATTACTTGGAAGCCCAACCCTATGGATGGAATCCATCAAATCCGTCTGGACTTCAGGGCTGGGGGATGCTCCACTGGTCTTTTCATTCCAGAGGAATTTGTGGCCTCGCTGTCTCCAGGGCTCCTTTGAAGCTTTTCCGAGTCTGGCTCGGGGATGAGGGATTTTCCTGAGGTGACAAATGGGAGCAAAGGGTTCTTCTGGTGGGATCGGGGAGAATTTTAATTCCCTTCTTTTCCCTGGGAAAGAAGGGAATTCAAAAGGGGGCACCTCCCACTGTCCAAGGTGGATCCAAGCCCCGATGTCCAACCTGGCCTTGGACATTCCCAGGGATCCAGGGGCAGCCACAGCTGCTCTGGGAATTCCAGTCCATTCCAGACCCTCCCCACCCTCCCAGACACCAATTCCTTCCCAACATCCCAGCCCAAGCTCCCCTTTCCCAGTGGGAGCCATTCCCTGCCTCCTCTCCCTCCATTCCTTGTCCCCAGTCCCTCTCCAGCTCTCCTGGAGCCCCTCCAGGGACTCTGAGGATTCCCTGGAGTTCTCCCTTCTCCAGGGGAACATTCCCAGCTCTCCCAGAGCAGAGGGGCTCCAGAATCCCGGAGTGGAAATTGTAGGAATCCAAAAGGAATGACCAGAAAGAGGGACGTTGAAATGCTGTCACAGCTGGAGAAGAAGGGAATCTCTGCCAGCAGAGCCAAGCAGAAGCCGATAAGAAGCAAATTCCTCTTCATAACGAATTTTGGGGATAAATTGTGGGGAAGGAAAAGGCCTGGATGTGCTAAGGGAGATTTTGTGGGGAAGAACAGATGGGATAACATGGGATGTTCCAAGGGGGGCTGGACAGAACATTCCAACCACTGGGAAAACACCCCACTTCCGCCTTACCTTCAGCACTCCACGAAAACCAATTAATTTTCATTAATTAACAGAGCTTTGAACTCACCAATTCCCAGAGAAAACACATTCCTTTGGTCCACTTGGGTGGAAAAACCAAGGGTTTTCCTCTGGAAGCAACTAAAAATCCCAGAGTTCCCTCCTTTCTTTCTCCACCTCCGATATTTACGCTGGAAAATATTTTCCTTGGAGTTCCCTTTTCTTCCCTCCTTTCTCGTTTGCTCCGAAAGTTGCTACAGATCCATTAAAGCTCGGAATCCAGGGAATAAAACCCTTGGATTAAAACTTTTCCAAGCTGTTTGCGGGGAGCAGTGATCACATCCCTGCTAGGGGGAGATAGAAGGATCAACGTTTGGGATGTGAATTCACCTGGAAAAGGGGATTTTGGGCTTGTCTCCCCATCTCACGCTGATTCCAGGTGGGAAAAACGTTTGGGATGTGGTCCAGGTTTAAACCTTGAATTTGGAGAGAGCAAAGCCCGGCTCTTAAGCCAGGCCCAGGCAAGCCCAGGGCCGGGCTTTAGCTCCAAATCCATCCCTCCGGGAGAGGGAAACTGAGGCACAAGGCAAGGATTCTTCCCAGTTTGGATCCACATCTGTGCCCAAAGCTTTGGAGCAGCTTCTCCAAGGAGTTTGTTTGTTAAAGTCCAAAACATTCCGTGGCTTCCATTTGGGTCCTTTCCAGGCCTAGACTTTAATGGAAAAGCTCCTTGAGACAAATAAATCCATGGAAAAATGAACTCCCTCAAACCCTTTTCTGGGTGATCCTGAGGAGTGGGTATGTCACCGTTCCAGCTCTGGAGTTTTCCTCAGGTTGGGTTATCCTGATCCAGGTTTATTTTTCCTCTGGGAATTCTTCCTGGTAGGAACCTCTGTGATCTCCTGATCTGCTCCTCTGAGCTCATCCGGGGATATCATGCCACTCTTTTCCTTGGAAAAGCTGCTTGGAAAAGGGACCCTGAGCTGCCTTTGGCTGTGATGCAGCTCCGAAATATTCTCCTTAAAATGATCCGGAAGATTCCAGACAAACAGTGTCTTCTGAATTCCATGAATATTTTTTCCAGGAATGATGAATCCTGTGAGTTTTCCTGTACTGTAAATTCCCTGTGCAATTAATTATGATTAATTGTGATTAATTATGATTAATTATCTCATGAGCTCTTACCAAATATTCCATGGTTGAGTGGATACGTCTGGAAAAAAACAGCAATTCCTTGGAATATTTGCCAGAAAGATCCATCAGGGATGCTCCAAGGTTGAATTTGGAGGTGGAGGAGGGAAGATGGAACTCTGGATCTCACACTGTGGGCCATGGAAATCTGGGATTGATGGATTATTTCCAAGGAATCTCCAAAGATTTCAATCCTAGAAAAGCAGTTTTGTCTCTGCTCCCTGGAGATTTCCATGAGGAAAATTCCCTCAGGAGTCGCAGCTCCACTGGGATACCCTAGGGAATCCAAAAGGATTAAAAGCCCCGGGAATAAGCAGCCAGACTTCGAATTCCAGAGGTTTTCCTTACCCTTATCCCAATACAAACCTCACGGAGATGCTCCACGTGCTGAAGATCTTCCAAGAGGAGACCCAAAATCCTGGAAAAGGGGAGGGTGCACCCCTGGATTCATCCCTAGGATCGGGAACTTCTGACTCACTGCAGCAGAGGGCAGCAATGGCCCACACTCCACAGCCAGGCAATTCCAATGGGATCTGGGAAAAAGATCCAAAGATGCGGAATGTGCCTCAAAAAGAACCAAACCGGAGGAAAAATCCCCTCAGCTCCAGGAGAAAGAGCTCCAGGTCCAGGGATTTGCTTCATCCTTGGGCGATTCCTTTAACATACCAAAAAAAAAAAGCGGGAAGAGAGCATGGATGGGATTA
>WAAG01026610.1:4520-17155 GCA_013390105.1 Tichodroma muraria | reverse complement strand
TCTTGATTCCCCCAAAAAACTTGGATTTTTTTTTTTTTTTTTTTTTTAATCTAGTCATGTGGGTGCTAAAGGAACAAATATCTGTCAGTGAAGGGATGGGCTGAGGAAATATAAGCAAGCTTTTCTGCTGAACACAGAGTGCCAAACAAGGAAGACTTGGTGTACTTGATTAGCTGCCATATGACCAGGGCTTGGGGAGGCTGTCTGTGTTGAGGACAGGTTTTGTTTTGCAGCAGTCCCTCCCTCCCACAGCTGAGTTTCGATGGCCTTCTGTGACATTTCCTTGTTTACTTGTGCTGTGTCTTTCTCTTCAAACCATGACAAAATATCCACAGACCTGGTGTTGGGATTGAGGATATGCTGCAAGGAAGCAACTGGGACAAGTGCAGGAAGCTGGGGATCCAGGTGGAGGTCCTCAGCCCCAGTCACCAAACTGCAGGAGGAGAGGGTGCAAACCCGTGGCCAAGTCGGTGCAAGCATGTTGTTTCGAAAGCACGGCAGCCTCCAGGCTAACAGAGATGCAGATGTGATGTGCTGGCATTTAAACCCAGGGATGCAAACTGGTTGTGTTTTCATTTGCAGAGGTTTTGGAGTGTCAGTCCTTCATGTACACGATCGTGTTCTTCCAGCATCAGCTTTTGCCTGCAGTGCTTCCTTTCTTCCCCTTCCAGGCACGCCTGACCACAGACATCTTCTGATTTACCTACAGACTTCATCTTAACTTCCTTTTTCACACAAATGCACACACACATCACACACACAGCTAGCCCCCTTAGGTCAGGTCTAATTCTTCCCATGCTTCATTCACAGGTGGGCTTCTTGCTGGCCCCACTCTCCTGTCCAGCCAATGGGACTGAGTGATGGACCCATCTTAGTTCATTTGAATGGAAAGTGTGTCCTTACCTGGTGCCCTCAGCTTGTCTTTTCTCCTGCTTTCTCTAAGACAACAGAGACTTGTGAAAGTTGCTTTCTGTCCACTTTCCTCCTATGTGACTTCTCTGGTGACCAGTGATGAATGAACTTTTCAGCCAAGCCCTTTTTGGGAGCCTCTCAGAGGCTCTTCTTTCCCCCTCTTCTAGCTAGAGAAGAATTTGAACAAAACATGTTAGAATACTGTATCCCAAAGACTGTGATTTTGCATCACATTTGATCAAAACTGGACAAAATATTCAAAAAACATTGAGAAGAGAGGATTGTGCAGGCAAAGATTTTGTGTGTGCATTCACATACACACACACAGTGTGACCATGTTAGCCTTGTTTCCTTAGGAAACTAGTCTAAAAATAACCAGAATAAACATGAATTGTTTTGTTTTTTAATGCTGAGACTTTTCCAACTCTTAGACCTTAAAATGATCCTATTTCAGATGTGACCCTTGAGGATGAGTCCAGTTATCTGTGCTTCTATAAGAGTGTTATTTTCCATTTCTTGCCATGACTTCTAACATGAGTTAGTCCAGCGGGTGTTGGCTTCTTCATTTCAGGACATAAAGTGCTGTTTCTACATTGTGGTTATATTTGCGCATAACCACATATAAAGTGCTGTTTCTACATTGTGTTTCTACGCTTGTGGTTATAACCTCCGAGCTGCTGGTGGTTGCTATGAGGAAAGGGATTCTCAAGCCATGGTGCATGTACCAGTAGCATGACACTGATGCCATGAAGGATGGACAGCAAACTCTACTTCTCCAGACTTGGCAGAGTAGTATCAGTCCAAACACCTTGTTATTATTTTTCTTTTTTTTTTTTTCTTTTTAGAGCTGTGGGCTAGCAGTGAAAAGAACAGCATGAGGGCTAAGGTGTCTCACAACAGGCTGGAAAGGGGATGGTATACCTCAGATCTGGCTTGTACTGTGGCCAAGACAGGTTAGCTGAAGATGAGGACATGGTCATTCGTGACAGTCAACAACAGCTGTGTTTGCAGAACCAAATGGGTTTTTAAGGTGATGTCCCATGCTGCTGTTGTGCACCCATGTCTGCTGTTGGCAGGTCCTGTACAAAGGAAGGCATCAGGAGAGCCTGTCTTCCTGCAAGAATTTCACAAGTTCTGTAGAGAGGAGGGTAAGTGGAACAATCTTAGTATAGAATGTGAAATAGAGCAATGGGATTAAGTGACTCACTCAAGGAACCTGTCACAGGCCGGGTTAACACTCAAACCTTTTTCACTGAGCTGTGGTTGCTTAACCATGACAAGTTGAGTTTCCCAGGGGTGGCCTGATCTCTAAGCATTGAGTGCAGAGCCCTTCTGGAAACCAGTCCTCTTCTAGCTGTCATTTAAACAGATCAATTTGTTTCAAAATGGTTAACTCTCTGCATCTTCACTGCTCTCTTAAAAATAAAAATTTTCTCAGGGGAGAGTTAAGGCTGGATGCAGAAATAAGGGGGTGGAGTTTTGGGGCCGGCATGCAATCAGTTGACCTAGATGCCCTTAATAATCCCTTCTGGTCTGTAAACGCTAAAATGTGGTAACAGTTGAATGAGGAATATCTACTGGAAGACTCATTATCTTCTCATCAGTTTCTCATGGCTCTCTCTCACCTGGGTGGCAAGGTTTGCAGAGAGAGATGTTATCTTTTTATTGACATTGGGTGTTACAAAAACTCTACCACTATAAACTTGGGTGGTTCTTTGAGGAATTTCAGTACTTTGCAGCATCCTAACTTCATGTGAGCTGCTCTCCCTCCACATGGCTGAAAGATGAGAATCAGCCCTGAGGGGATTTGTGGGTAATTCTGACTTGCCCAATGCTCTCACTTTCAGAAGGAATGTGGCAGCACAAGCAAATGAGCCAGAGGACAAGGCCCCCCTCTCTCCATGCTGAGGACTTTGACAAGGAGAGGGCCAAGCACTGGACTTCAATGAGTCACCATGATCACACCCTCGCCTCACTGCAGGGCAAGTCACTGCTTCCCCAGCTGGTGCTTCTGTGAGAAGGCACTTCTGTAACGTGGTTGGCAAACATTTCCCAGGAGGATGCGTAGGAAACAGTTTCCTCATACCTCTGAGGTAGAGCTTACATTGGGATTACTAAATAGACTTTTATCTGTAGTCTCCCCTGCTCCTCAGTAGAACATTGTGCCAACTTGGGTAGCTTCACCAAAATTTTACTTGCTGTATTCCCAAGAAGGTAATTTGAGGTAAGGTCACTCTTAAGACTAAGAAACGTAGACCTGAGGCAGGTATTTTTTTCTGCTGGGGAGCAGCAGCACTAACAGGGTCTTGATCAGCCCTCATTTCTGCCTTCCACCAAAGTCTATTCAGCTGCAGGGAGAGTCCCTACATTAGTCACCTGCCTAATCCACAGTAACAGTGAGCTTGAAGGCACTTCTTTATTGCATCTTCCACTGGGAACTGACGCTGTTGGATTGACAAGGTATTCTGGTTCTTATATCCCGTGTTGTGTGCAGGTTAGATGGGGATAATTAATTTGTCCTGTCCATTTTCTGACATTGTGTCCACTAGCACACAGCTAGTGAAGTTCTCTTCCCAAAGATAGCCTCTTGCTTTCCATGGTATAGTTTTCTTCAATAATTTATGTAATCAGCAGGACATATACCCTCCAGCCTTTTCTCTCTCTGGTCTTGATTCCATTGCACCACCTGTAATTATGTTCCTGATTCAAAATGGGGTGGTGGAGGTGGGAAAGCCTATTTGCTTCTGTGACTACAGCACAGCCATCACAGGAGGAAATGGAGAGAGTGTGATGATGAGGGACTGATCTGTCCTTAGGTCATCAGCTCGGGGCGAGGGCAGGAGCTGCTCTTAGTCACTGGGGGACAGCCACTGCCAGCATGCTCCTTGGGAATCTGTGAAGAACAGGGGGGCTCTGCCGGAGGGCAGCAGGTCCTTTGCTGCTCCTTGTGCTTTGGCTGGCAGCCATGGTGCATAACCAAGCCATGCTTCATCCTCAGAGCCAGCTAGGGGCCTTGGGATGTGGAGCTCTGGGCTGTAACTGGGGTGCACTTGAAGAGAGTGGGAATTTGGCTGTTCATGTTATCTAGAGGATGTTTTAAAGAAAAAGGAGGGCAGCTTGTGATACACAGCCAGATGCTCAACCTGAGGCATTTGAGTGTGGTAGAAGGGTTGGCAGTGATTTACCCTTGGCTTTCTGCATTTGCTGGGGTTCATATCACTGATATATATGCAAGACTTTGGTAAAGTAGGACTGTTGCAAATTACACTCTAAATAAGTCTTTTACTATCTACACATTAATTTGGCCACTGAATTTTGCTTTGACCTGCTTAGATGTTGGTACTGACGATTGTCCTAAGGTGTTGAAAAGGTGTGAGATGGAAACCCCGTCTCTTTTCAGTCTATCTGACCTCACTTAATCTAATATACTCAGCACAAGCCCGTGGGGTACAGCAGCTGTGTGCTGGAGATAGAAGTCGACTCAGTCCATCTTGGCCACATGGTTTAATAGGCCTATGAAATCCCTGGGTCAAAGGCCAGCCACCATACCCATCTTTGTCACATCTCAGTGATGTGTATCCTGGCAGGTTTTTCTTTTTGTTCTTCCTCAGCATGGAAAGAACCATCTGCCGGGTTGGCTTTCAGAAGAATTTTGAAAAATACCAATTTCCCTTTGTTGAGTGGGGTGTGTGTGAGGGGGTGGGGGCAGACAGGACAGAAGGAGGAAGGAGAGCCTGACCTAAAACCAAGCCAGTATTTTCAGGGATTTTAGAATAGCTTGTATTGTGTTTCCTACTCCCCAAGGAAGGGTTGTCCTCTTTCTTCTTTTCTCTTTGATTCGATTCCCTGCCACTCTGCAAGCAAGTCAGAAGCTGCAGCTGCTGCTGTCAGCTGGGAAGGGAGTCCCCTTGTTTAAAAACCATGTGTTAATCCCTGGTTAGAAAAAGTAGCAATGCTTTATGCTCCCCTTATAGCCCCCTTTTCTCTCTGAATTTTGACTGCCTGCCCTCAGACTTGCCACTTGTGTGAAAACAGATGCAGGTTGACACCAAAGAGACTCAACAAGGACCACAGGTAGCATGAAGGTCTGTAAATAAATAAGCCTAAAGCCTGGACAAAGTAACCAAATACATAGTTTTGAGAGGAGGGTGTGAGTCCGAAAGGACATGTGTGTTATGAGGTCTGGGGAAAAATTGTGGAGCTCTTTAGGAGTAAGGGGAGATATTTTTGTCATAGCTGTTGGACACAGATGGGTAGAAGTGTTTGCTCAAGGGGCCTGTGCTTTGTTCCCAAGGAAAAGCCAGCAGCCCAGTGGGAGAGGAATTTAAACAGCAAGGTAAGGAGAAAGGAGGATTTGGGCTCTGCCAGATGGAGACAGCCATGCAGGCAGTGCTGGAGAGGGTCTGATGGGTAAATAAGAGGCCCAAGGGGCTCAGAAAGTTTACCATCAGGTGTGATACCACAGCATTGATGGGTGAATGCAAAAGGTGGCCTGAGGCTGAAACAGGAGAGAAAGAAAGGGTTTTGATTTTGACCATCAAAAAACACCTTCCTATCTTTTCTAGTAGAACAAGAAAATGAATCACCACAAAAAGGAAAAAGGACTTAGATGATGGATGGTACTCACAGAAAATTGAAGGCAGCGCCCTGTAACTGTTATAGATCATAGAATGATTTGGGTTGGAAACCCTTGCCACGGGCAGAGACAGCTTCAGACCATGTCACCTCTGAATGCTATAAAAGAACACAGGTTTTCAGCTATTTCCTAAGGTCTTGAGGCAGAAAATTGAGGCATACAGAGGAGTCTCACCCGGGGCCACTGGAGAAGGCATCCCACCACACACTGCCCCACCTGCAGCAAGGACCCCGCTCCCACCCCACGGCCTGCTTTGGATCGGTCATTCTCCGACCACGCCGCAGACCTCCCCGTCCACAGGCTGCCAGAAACAACAGGGCTCCCCGCAGGCTTTTCCTGCCACCCTTTTCCCAGGCGTGCCGCTGTGGGCGGACCGGCGATGCCCACCCACCATGGGCGGCAGGTGGGCCCGAGCTCCGGCGCCCGGGCTCCTTCCCAGCACATTCCCGGTGACCTCTGCTCCCCAGTTCGGGTGGCAGGAAGGAGCCGGCCGCCACGGCCCGTACCCCACGCTGCTGCCGTGCCTTCCCCGCCGTGGCCCCTCGTTAATAAAGAGGTGTAATTGGGAGCCCTCCCTCCATCCCCTCTGGTGCTGAGGCCATTTGTGTGCCGGAGGAGGAGGGGCAGGCCCAGCACTGAGGGGGGAGGTGGCAGCGGGGGAGAGAGGGAGGGAAATCTCCTTTGTTTGTTCAAGTAATTTAGCCCTCAGATGGTTTTTTGGTGTTTTTTTTTTTGTTTGTTTGTTTGTTTTTTTTTTTTAAGAGAAAAGCAAAAGGAAGGCTGGTCAGCGCTGGCGAAGGTGTGCTCCTGGTGCGTAAAAATATCCCCTCAGGAACAAAGTTCACCAAAGTGTGGATTTAAGCGTTTTGCGTTTGCTTCTTGAGTTTGCCAGGCGAGCTATGAATCTTGGAAGAAGCGCAACCGATAACAAAAGGCAAACAAACAAAAAAACTAACTAACTGAGGAAAAAAAAAGAAAAAATAAACAGGAAAGAAGTTTGGTCTGCTTAGCTGGGCTGAAAAGAAGCATAGGAGAGTTGTTGGGTTTTGCAGCCAATGAATTTTGTTTCTGTTTTATATGTGCTAGCACATTGCTTTTAGAGTTAAGATTTCCTGCTTCATGTGCACTAACACACTGCCTTTGGTGTTAAGATTGCAGCTCTCCTATGCCTCCCCATTTCCCATCAACCCTGTCAGACATCTCTTTTTTTTTTTAAATGAGAATAGAAAATCAAACAAAACAAGTGACAAACATTCTTCTGTTCATTTTAGATTGAAGTAAAACTCACATTTAAGCCTCATTGAAAGGCCCATACTAGGTTGGAAATGTCTGTGCTGTGAAGAGTGGGCTTTGCCATTGAAACCCTGTGTTTCAACTGTGTGAAAGTTGCAGAAAAGTGCACATAGGATATGCAGAATTTAATTTTTTTATTTTTTTTTTTTAAGTTAGAGAATAGGGTAGTGGTGTGAAAGAATTAGTTATGGCAAATCTTATTAGTGTCCATTGTAAGCAGAGAAGCAGAGACATATGGGACCACTTGCAAAATTATTTCTTGTTTATTCAGCTTCGTAACCGAAGCAAATTTTTTTGCATAGTGTCATTTATTTGGCAGCTGGAGGGGTGTGGAAGGTGTGTGTCTATGAAGCAAAAAGGGGGGAAGAGAGAACACAGTATTGGTATTCCATTAAAACTGATGCTCAGTGCTTTGTTTGTCAGGTTTTGGCAAGGCTTTTTGCTTTGAAAGCCATTCAGAGAGGATCGAAGCAGATGGCAGGGAGATCCTGTTTGTGTTATTTTTGGACATTCCCATTGAAAGTCTCAGATTGTTGTCCTTTTTCCCCCTTCCCCCACTCATGCATGTTTTTCTTTCTTCCTTCCTTCCTTTCCCCTTTCCTTCTTGAGAACATTTTTATTTTTTTAAAGCATATATTATTAATCATACAACATCACCTAAAAGCTGGGTGTGTTTCTGATGAACCAAGCTGTGGCGAGTTTATATTTTTGTCTGTCTAAGATCAGACAAAGCGGTGGGGGGACTCCTGAAGCAGCACAAGCAGAGTTAGGAGAGCAAGCTGGGAAGCCAGACTGCCATTTTGTGGGGTTCAGCTCAACAGCAGCACATTTCCCTGGCAGACCAGCAGCTGTAATAAGCTCAGGCAGCAAGTTTAGATTGAAGGTCTTTGATAAAACGAGTTTAGTGACCCCCATCCTTTCTAAGCCCTTGTGGAGGAGAGGACCAGCTGTAGATAGACTGGAAAACTGAACCAGCCTTTGGCTCTCTGGTGGTTTTCCCATGTCACTGGTTGGATTTGTTGTTCTCAGGCAGCCCAGGAAGCTTTTGTTCTGCCATCATCAGTGTCCAGATTGTGGTAGGAAAAGAGAATTTCATTGCCTCACATTGCTGATATAAACAGCTTCCCTGAGCAGTAATTTAGTTTCGATTAACACCGCTGGAAACATCTTCAGGGTTTTTCATGTGGAAGTCTTCACAGAAGCTCTTCACAACCTTTGTGCAGGCAATCCAACAAAGCTGAGCCTGGTCCAATCAGTTAAAGCACTTGGCTAGCCCAGGTCTATCAGCAAGGATGTGCACACACAAGGAGAATGGGAGGTCTTGGCTGCAGTCGGTATCCAAAAGTTCAGGTGATTCACCCGAAGCTCCTCCACATGATTAAATCTCTTAAGCTAAGCTGGAAATCTCGAGGAAACAAGCATTATCATGCTCATTCTGTCAGTGGTTATTCCCAGATAGAAGCAGATACTTAAATCCTCAAATCTTTGCATCAGGTGATATTAGCAGTGATATTTGGCACAGGAAAATGGTTTACAAGGACATAAAGCTTTGGCCCAGAAAAATAAGCAAATGAACTTTACAAGTTTCGCTTTTACTACTGTAACACTAAAAGGCAGTTCAGTGCAGGTTGTGTTTGAGTTCATGGTGATGATTCATCTTGGTTTTTAGATTGATTGAACCTGTATGCCCACATCCTCAATCTTTTTTTTTATTTTTTTTATTTTCTTTTTTGTGACTGGTTCTCTGAGGGAACCCATTTCATTTTGTTCTTAATTGAATGAACGCTCTGAAGTCTTTCACACGCATTGCAGCACCTGAGTTTCAGTGCTGTAGTTGTAAGGTGGGTACCCTACACCCTTGGTAGGGGTGACCCCTAATGTGTGAAGTGATGTCTCTTGAGGTACATTTTGCTGGCTGCAATAAGCTCTGGAGGGGAAAAAATAAAACAAACCAATCCAATCTTCACCTTTCTCTCACTGTTATCTCTTGCTAGACAATGAACATCCCCTTGGCAGGATTTTTGCCCTGCAGTGCTGACTTTTATGCCCGCCTTATTAAAGTTTGGCAACTCCTTCTTGTTACCTACTGGACAAGCCTTCTGCTCAGAGGACCTTCCCCTGCTCCTGGGGTGGCACGGCTGCTCTGCCCAGTGAGGATTTCCCTTCAAGAGCTTCCAGGGATAAGGGCTTTCCTGGTCTGGCGCTTTGAGAAAGGAGCCAAGCAACAGTCTCAGCCTAGACAAAAGGCAAACTCGACCTACTATTTATGTAGTTACTTAAACATGATTTAACCTAAATAATGCGCACTGTGACTTGTCCAGGGGAGAGGAGGAAGGGGAGGAGAGTAGCTTGTTTCTAATGAGCCGGGAGACAGCACAATTAATTACATATGAAGGACAGATAACTGACAGCAAACTGTCTACAGTAGAGAGAAACAAAATACCGATGTGAACAATTAAAGCGTCCATGTGACGGAAGGGTCAGCGATTTCTCATAGAGCAGGCGGCTGGGCACAGCCCCTGGAGAGCCACAGTGGATGCTCGGCTGAGCAGGAGGCCAGGTGGGCAGAGATTTTGGGGTCCTCCACCATCAAAGCTGAGCAGGCATTCCTGAGGCTGACAGGCAGCGCTCTGGGCATTATTTTCATCACACGCGCTTTTGACAGCGGAACTGCTTGCTACTAATCTCAGCAACACGTGAGGCGGGGAGGAGAGCGGGTGAGGCAGCAGAGCGAAGGCTCCATGGGCAATTAGGTACCTGCCTCAGAATGCTGCCAGCCACATGAAGGAGAGCTGAGATGATGGAGGTTCTCCTTCACTTTTTTTTCCTTAAATTTTTTTAATTTTCCTCACCGTCACCCAGACATGGAAGCACAAATCTCAGCTGCTGGCAGTTGAATTCTTCAAGGAGCATGGACAGATATTTCCAAGCTCCCTGCTCACCCTCCCTAAACTGCAATGAAATGTGGCATAACTTATCACTCACAACACCCCTTTCATCCTCCCCTCTCTGCCAGCCCATCCTGCGGTCAGCCTCTGGCTGTAAAGGTTTGAAGGTAAAGGCCAATGGATTAGCCTAGGGAAGGGCCAAAGGTTAAATGAGCAGGGCTTGCAGCATGCAAGGGGCTACGATTGAAATATTTGCTGAATGCTGACAGGCAGCAGAATAGAGGCAGACAAGTGGCAAATTCCTGTTTTCTCCTCTAATTGAGAAAATATTTTGGGTGGTATTCAGGCAGCCTTCAGATCGAGACAGGGAAAGTCAGCCAGGCAGGGAGGGAAGGATGGGAAGACTTTAATAAAAACACTATTCCCACTAAACCTCTTTCCAAAAGCTTTGCATTTATTCTTGCGGAAATCCCTGGAGCCTGGGGCTTATCTTTTGCTTGGTCATTTTTCCCATGCAACTGCAGAACCAAAATGTTGCCCCTCTGAAACTTACGTGTCTCACAAGCAGAATTTGACCAATTCTTGGTATTTTTGCAGCTACAGAAGTCTTTCTTTCAATGAATTGTAAAGATGTTTGGCTTGGAACAAGCTCATCTTGTTCCAAGCCCCTGCCATGGTCAGGGACATCTTCCACCTGACCAGGCTGCTCCAAGCCCTGTCAAACCTTTCTTTGCAAGTCTAGCTTATAGCATGGAGGTGCTACCGTGAAAAATCCAGATGTTGTGAGGATCCATCTCTCATCTGCTGGACAGGAGATTAATGAGATTTGATGGTGTATTGATAAAACATGACAACTACTCAACCATTGATTTTATTTGCTTGTAACATGGATAATACTCAGCTCTGTTTCAAGCCCCTGTAATGCATGGTGTCCTTGTGCCTGGACAGGGCTATTACAGTCATTATGGAACTGAAGAGGTTGTGTTCGTCTGGTGCATCACAGGTTGGCTGCGCTAATTTCTGCCTTGGGCCAGCCCTCTGACATTTCTTGCTTGCACTTGGGTGTGGGTGGGAAGCTCTGGTGGCACTTGTGAGGAGGAAATTCCAGGTTGATGTGACCAAAAGCAGTTCGCTGGCCCTTCACACCCTGACATCTTCCTTCAAGGGGTCATTTGATCCTGCATATACCCTCTGCCTTAAGCCTTCTGCTTTGCTCTTCCCCAAATGCTCCTTCAAAAGCTGATAATGTACTGAGAGGGTTTCAGGTAACGCAATTTCCTTCTTTCTTAGAAATATGGTCTTAGTTAAGGAGTCGAGGAGTAGGGGAAGAGCGATGTAAAAAGAAACAGCTCCTCAAGCCAAAAAGCAGCAAGAGGGTCAGCAAAGTTTGCATTCCCTTCTAAATGCTCTTGTCATAAAGCTGGGAGGCTGACTTATAGAATGTTTTCTGGAGCATACCATAGCTGCAGCAGAGGAAGGTTTTGGCAGGAGTGTGCCCAGTTTGTGGCCAGCAAGTTGTGTTGCATTTGGTCTCTTGGAATCTCATATGCTCCTTAAAGATGCCCAAGAGGCAGTCAAGAGATTCCTAATAGTCAATATGAGCTTGGTTAAAGAATAAGCATTTATCAACAGCTCAAAAACTTTGTTGTTGAGCAAAAGGAAGGAAAGCTTGCCTGGCTTTGTGAATCAGCTTCCAGTGAGGCATGCTGAGGGCTGCCAGGGTTCCATTCTGCTGGCCTTACACCACAGTTGCTCCTGGAAAGCAGCAACTGGGTTGGGGCAATATTCCTGCTGCTGGAGCAAGGCAGAAGATGATTCTTTTCCTGCCTGTGGCTATGAAGCAGCTGATGTGTTGGTTGTTCAGTACTACAGATATCTGCCTTGATCCAGGAGGCCTGTGATGGGAATAAAACAGCACAGTCAACACCTTACAGTGGGGAAACAGAGGCACTAACACAGAGTGTGTCCAGGGAAGGAAATGGAGCTGGGGAAGGGCTGGAGCCCCAGGAGCGGCTGAGGGAGCTGGGAAGGGGCTCAGCCTGGAGCAAAGGAGGCTCAGGGGGCCCTTGTGGCTCTGCACAACTCCTGACAGGAGGGGACAGCCGGGGGGTCGGGCTCTGCTCCTGGGAACAGGGACAGGAGGAGAGGGAACGGCCTCAGGCTGGGCCAGGGGAGGGTTAGATTGAGTATTAAAAATTTTCTTCACCAACAGGCTATTTCACCACCCCATGAGATTTAAAAGCCACATGGATGTGGCACTTGGAGACATGGGTCAGTGTTGGCCCTGGCAATGCTGGGTGAATGGTTGGACTCCATGACCTTGGAGGTATTTTCCAGCCTAAAAGATTCCACAATTCTGTGTCTCCCTCTGCATAATGCTCTGTGTCAGCATGAGCTGAAAGTGAAGCCCTCGACTCATTCAGTCTTCAAACCATCCTCCTGCCTTTAAATCACGGGTCTGTCTTGACCTTCCCTTACCCCCCTCAGTCTGTGCCTGGGTTGCACAAGGGAGAACAAAGTGACACTTGTTTGCCTCGTCCAAAGAGCTCACTCAAGCAGGTGATTGTCTTGCCTCCTTTTGCAGTCCCAAAACAAAGTGTTAAAGTGTTGTTCTGGGATGTAAAACATCACATATATTCCTCTGGGACTGGATTTTTGTTTTCTGACTGCAAGTAGCACTGAGAGGAAAAGACGTCAAAATTGCAGGATAAGGGAAATAATTCCCGGGTGCTAAAATTAGGAGAAAGATGTGAGCACTCATCCTCTGCACTCCTCACAGTGCAGGGAGCAAGGGAGCTTTAACAGCTTTAGCTTCAGTCTCTAAAGAGCTGATCCTTCATTTGTAACCCTGCCAGGGGAAAAAAACAAAAAAAAAAAAAAAAAAAAAAAAAAAAAGAAAAGGGGCG
>WAAG01026608.1:0-11749 GCA_013390105.1 Tichodroma muraria | reverse complement strand
CCCCTGAGAACTAAGACAAATCAGTAGCTCCAGAAACCAAAGGAAGTTCTTCTGGCTCTAAATTTGTATGGCCTTACTGAATTGCCAGACACAGTCATTTATGAGCACAAGGCTCATACCTCTTATCAGTACTAGAGCCAGAGCCATTAAGGGAAGATCTAAAGGTTAATGCAGCTTTCTGTGGATCCAAACACCCCTTTTAAATATGGGTTGTTCTATCAATTGTTCCAAAATTCTTCTGTGTACTCTGACAGATGATTTGTTTGTAAGTCATGCTGTAGACAAACATAAACTAGAAAAATTTCCCGAATGCCATTAGTTGGGAAACTCAAGTTTGACTGTGTTTTTGTTTGGTTGCTGTTTAATTAGTTTTCTGGGGTTTATTTAGTTTTGCTTTGTTTTATTTAGAGACAAGAAATTTTAACAATTCTAAAGCACTCAAGGGGTGCTGGATGTAATTCATCTTACCTAACTGTAATGCAGATGTCTACAAATCAGGCAGGTTCCCAGGAATATCTTCCTTTGTGAAAATAGACTTTTTGAATAGACTTTTACTATGAGCTGACATGCTTCGGCTCATTGTAATATGTCTGTCTTCAGAAGGTGAGTGAAACATGCTCTGAAAGTGCCTGATGATGAAGAAAGGCTTCAAGATGTATGTCATGCATGTCTAAAGCTGAGATGGATCCCACTTGCAGTGTTTATAGATTGTTTTGCCAGATTAAACACCAGATCCAGGACTGCAGAGATTTGTTTACAAGGCAGTGTATCCCATATCTTATTCTCCTCTTAAATTATATTCTCTTGAGCAAATATCAGAGTGGTGAAACATCTCTCTTTTAATACAAATAACATCACAATGATGCACATCAATGAGTGCACTATAGAAAGACATTGGGAAAAAATCCACAAAAATGTTATGCCAAATTAAAAAAGCAAGCAAATAAACACCTATTAAAATCCAAAACATGTTAATTAAGTTCCCTAAATATAAACCATTAGAAAAGGGAGAGCAAGAAAAAAAATGAAAATTGTACTAACCTTCTTTTGGAGTAATGGATTTTTTAAAAAGTCAAAAAAGAGATTATATAACTCCTCGTGTAATTAAGTAATAAAATATTAAGAGTTCTCTAGAAAGTATTTTATTTGAGATGATAATTTATAAGTACAATCTTACATTTTACTTGATTTAAATATGCTCATCTATGCTTAATGCAACCATTTTGTGTGGTATTACTTTGCCTTAAATATTCGCCAATAGTGCTTCTTAAGTGAGTATCTGACTCCTGTTCCAGTGCTACACAAACTGTTGTGTCAATTTGTCATCTGAACAGAGAAACCTTTGTGTGTTTAAAAATCCTGTGTCAGATATGCAAAAACCATAAATTCTGAAATACGACCTAAAATAAAGAGTTAGGAAGCCTTTTGCAACTTTACCTGAGGATCCGTTTGTGAGCATGTATGACTAAAACTTAAAGGAGAATTATCTTCACTAAAGTCAGTATGAACTTACCACAGCCCAAGGCTATCTTCAAATACAAAGGAAATAATACATCACCCCCCTGGCCCTTTTTTAGGAAAAATGCTGTTTTTCCTACTTTAGCCAGGATCTGCTGAGGGCTGAACTCATTGCTCCCTACAGCTACTGAGAAGTGACAATGAGGTGGGGGGAGGTGTTGAGCTCTTCTCCTTGGTATCCAGTGATAGGATGTGGAGGAATGTTTTACAGCTGCACCACGGGAGGTTCAGACTGGACATGAGGAAACATTCCTCTACTGAGAGGGTGGCCAAACACTGGAACAGGCATTCTTAGAAAGGTGTTCAATGCTCCAGACCTGTCAATGTTTAAGAGGCATTGACACAATGCCCTTAATAACATGCTTTTACTTGGCCAGCTGGACTTGATGATCCTTGTAGGTCCCTTTCAACTGAAATGTTCTGTTCTATTCTATTCTATTCTATTCTATTCTATTCTATTCTATTCTATTCTATTCTATTCTATTCTATTCTATTCCATTCCATTCCATTCCATTCCATTCCATTCCATTCCATTCCATTCCATTCCATTCCATTTACATGCATTTATCATGCATCCATCAGTGTTATTCTGCTCCACAACTTTGGCACTGCTAACATCACCCTTGCCTATACCATTCCTTTATCCTGCAGCCTGTCACCCATCTCTGCACCATTAAGAAACTAATGATGCTGAACTGTTGCAAGATTTAAATTGTTTGTGCTAAATAATGTCTGGCACATACGCAAAATGAGATAAACAGAAACAGGGAATAAATTTGCTGTTATTTAAATGAGGCAAAGTCATACAGAGATGAATTTCTGAACGCATAACTCGAGATCATTCAAACATTATGGAAGCTGAGTGAAAGCTTGTGTTATATGTATTTTCTGTGACACAAGTTTGCAGTTTAAACATCTTTATACATTTTTAATATACAAGGAGGAAAAATGGAGTGTGGACAAAGTAAACTAATGTTTTTTGCATAGTACATATTATATTTTTGATAAAGATGAAATACCAAAGGACACTTCAAACAAAGTCTGTCCCACTTCATTTTTTTGAACACGTGCATGCAGAAATGCAATTATTTAAGTCTTATATATATGAAACTGTTTTTCAGACACTATTTTATTTCTTTATATGGCAAGGTGGTACAGGAAAGGAAAGGAAAAAAAACTTACCTCTCCAAAAGAAAATGAAAAATATTTAATGCTGGAGATAAATAGGTGCATGTATAAGATATATAATTAACATAATACTTACCAAAATACCAGTTTCATGTCAGGTTAATTGTAGACCCTTGAAGCACCTTTAGAAGACAATTAAAGCAGTGAGAAGATGCACTTTGACCTTGCTTTCCCTCACAGTTAGGGGTTGATTGCACTACAGCTTTCAGCAGAGATGTGACACATCAAAAGCATTCTAAATTCCAGTGATGACAGAGCATAAGCTGTTGCTCCAGGCTGGCTGCAACCTGGGAAAAACACGGCATGTCTTTATGTGTTTTAGTGCTGCATATTGTACAGCAAGTGATCTGAGCCATAGCTCAGTACAGCTAGGAGCAAACACCTGTTCCATTTAAGAATTTAAATTTCTAAGCCAAAGCATAGCAGGTTGGGCTTGATGATCTAAGAAGTTTTTTCCAACCTTAACAATTCTATGGATCTATAATTACAGGATAAAGTACAAGTCATCTCTTGACCTTTACATGCTTGTCTTGGCTTAAATCATGACTGTTCCTTCACATTGCCAAACATCAGTGTAAGGAAACATAGGAATTATTTCATTTTTTCCAGCTTTTCCATCAGTATGTGGAATACCCTTTGACACAGTATTATGAGAAAAATTGAGAAGAGGTTTACTATGTTTGAAAAAAACCCTTCTCTTTCCATTCTTTGTCCTGTAAAAAATAGAAACATTTATGTGAAAATGGCCCAATAATTTTTAGTGAGTAGAGTTTTTGCTCTCACAGGATTCTTTAAAGTCAAACAGCTTTCATATTTTTCTTTCTTTCTTTCTTTCTTTCTTTCTTTCTTTCTTTCTTTCTTTCTTTCTTTCTTTCTTTATTTCTTTTCTCTGGTGGCAATTCTTAGCTTTTCCCCACGTTCCTCTGCTGCAACTGCTGCACTATTTCACACTGACTTGTATTAATTTAGGACTAGAAGTTCTGGCACACGTAGTGAGTTCTTCATATATCTTTCTTATTCCTTTTTATTTTATATTAAATTTTCCCTTTTTTCACTAGAGTTCTTCACATTAAATCTGGACATATCACAGTCAAACCTGAGTTATCTCCCAGTCTATTATGTACTGATGTTTTTTTAATATATATTTGTTTTAATTCTTAGAAAAGAACAGACAGCTTTGTACCAACAAACACAACACTGTTGTGCACTTTACATGTGAAGTAAAGAATGTCTTACTACTTTCCCCACAGTTTATTGCCATCATTGAAGTTTTATGGGAAAAAATGTGGTTCCATTTGTCTGGATAATACCAAGATATGTGTTGGTGTCACAATGAGTTGATAAGATGTTAAAGGACATTTTTTCTTTTTTTTTCCTAAAGATGCTTTTGTGGCTGCTATATTTGCATTTGGCTTTGGAGGTATTTGTGTGTTATGTTTCTCCTTACACTATCTTTTTAGGATTTACTTACATAGTCAAATCAACCAACTTCCCGCAGTAGTTTCATAGATTTGATGTTTAAAATATATCATTATATGTGTTTACATTGTGTAACAAAGCATATGATGCCCGGAGATGTTGGAGCAGCCCTATCTCTGGAAGTGTTCAAGGCCAGGTTAGATAGGGCTTTGAGTAGCCTGCTCTGGTAGGAGGTGTCCCATGGCTGGGGGAACAAGAACTAGATGTTCTTTAGGGTCCTTTCCAACCAAGCATTCTATGACTCTGTGTTTCTATGACTGAAATTTTTATGATCCATAGAATTGTTTTTTTATAACAATAGAAGTGAAAAATGATAACCACTAAAAGTGCATGGCTGAATTAGAGTATTTGATTTATGTACTAAAGTTAGGCTTAAATGTGAGCATTTAGTGCAATTAGTGCAATTTTACTTTTCTTCCTGTCTTTACGTGACACAATGTATAGCAAGTGAAGGCAAATGACTTTTTTTAAGTGATGCTTTCCCTCTGGTGTCATAACACACCGGCGCACTACCACACCCAGGCAATTTCTCCTCCTGGTTCTCTACAAGCCTAGGCTGTTCCTTGTGTAGCAGCCCCCTCAGCCCATCTGTACTGTGGGCGCAGGTCCAGGCAGCAGCAGTGCTGGGGGGTGTCCCGGTGCACCCACACGTGCTCGTACCTTGCATGGCCACAACAGCCCGCGAGATCTGCACGGGCCGAAATCAGCACTTCACTGGCACCGCACGTGGTCCAGCAGAACAACATATTCACCAGTGGACACACAATGATGGATAGCACTGAAAAGCTCCAGTGGGTAGCTGATGGCCCCTAGATCTACGGAGACCAGCTATGAAGCCAACAGTCGCAAGGCTTGGCCAGACAAGCACGTGAACCTGCAGCCATCTTACTCATCCCTGCTGCCTTCATTCTCCCCTTCTCTGTTTTAAATTGTGTCCAGAACAAGATCTAAAGTGAATGTACATTCCCAAAGGACTTCTGAAGGCATGTGTCTTTCAAATATTGGCTCTTTTACCTTATGAACTCAAGTGTGACTGGTATAATAATCCTATTTAAAATAACTGGATTTTTATTAGATTTTCTCTGATTTAGAACAAGGCAAATATTTCCATTTTATAGCAGTTTAAACACCCAAGAAGGTGTGGAAAATTGTTTGAGCTTCTTGTAGATAGAAATTGGAAAAAATTTGATGCAGTGGAATTTAAAAATATATTTTGGCTATTCATAAATACCTTTGTAAGGATGTTGTCCATAATTACACAGAATGTAGTAAGCACGGTTATACCAAAGCCTTTTTTTAATTTTAATGTAATTTCTTTTTAAGACCACATAATAAGTAAGTAAAGTATTTTATAGTCTGCAATCATTAGTGTCATGTGGAGAATCTGAATTCTCTTTTTTCACTATAATTCTTTCTTATTTTAAAGTAGATAAATCAAGAACATCTTTTAACAAAATGATGATCATCTTAAGAGTAAAAGAGTTTAAAAAATACATCCCAACCATTAAAGTTAATATTTCCAGAATGATTTATATTTCTTCCATTAAAAGGCTGTACAAGTCAACACAGAGTTAAAATAAATTCCTTTATCACCAGTCGCTAAATCCTTGATGTACACACCATTAAAATAAAGTATGGGAGGAAGTATGTGACTCCATCAGAAATTGAGGTCAATTAGTGACTCGTTATGAAAAAGCAGTGAAATTGATTTGTAACTGTATCTCTTCAGGCTGGTGCCATTCTGTAGAGTTAATAATAAAGTCTGAATTCTGACAAGGAGAGTCATTAAAGCACTTCGTAGGCAAGAGTTATTCATTACTTTAAAACTTATTATCTTGAATTTATTCCCTTCTGCTAAAAAGATTTGTCATGTCCAAGAGATTAATGATTCTGAATACGAAAGAGATGGCTGACATAAGTTGTAGTTCTCTGTGTTTTCAAGTGATTTACATGCAATCTGTGTCCTTTGAACAGTTTTTAAAAATTACTGCTCTCGAATCTCACACCTTTATTTATTAATTTCCCTTCAAGAGTGTGGCACCACAGGACCTGAAAATGTCCTGCTTACATTTAATAAGGAACTTGGTATGTGTGTATTTCAATCAGTTTTATTTCACTTGCATTTATATTTTAAAATATCCAATTTGTTTAATTTATTATCAACTTAAATATATCAGGAAAACTCTATTTTCATCTCTCTGTCTGTCTGCCTAGGAAAGCATTCACTAAATAAGAGTAGTAATATTTTAGTGATCTCTTTATCCCTGAATTGTAAAAGTTTAGAGTCTGCTGGATGTGTGTTTATGATTCCTCTCTAATCATCTGTCCAGAATGAAGCTCCTAATAAACCAGAAATTAGCCAAAACACTAAACTTTGTGAAAAATATGAATAGCATACTTGCCAAGAATTAGAAAACTACTGGTCAAAAGTGCTCAGAGAATTTCCTGTTTAGCACTATTGCATTGTGTAATGCTGAAATGCTTAATTTTTCTGACTAAAATATTATTATATACAGGAATTTTGGCTTCCCATTTTTATTAGGTGATTCATCCATATAGGATTTTTACAGCATCTCAATACTCCTAACTAATGAACTGTAGCTTGTTCAGAAAAGGTGAGTGGCTTTAGCACTCACAGTCTGCATTTAATTTCTGCTGTGAACTCAAACAGATGGATTACAATGGCACCACATTTCTAGTAAAACTACGTATGTAATAGAGTAGGGGGATTAAAAGAAAAAAGTTTCCTCCCTTAAAATTCCCCCAAATACACTTTGTGTGCAGGATGAGGTTGCGTTCCCCGCAGCCCTGCGTGTTGTCGGTCTCCAAGGAGTGCTTTGGGGTTGCGCTCAAGAATTGCTTCGCTGTACAAATGTGCAATGAACCTGAAAGAACATGATCTGCAATTTCCAAACTGCTGTGAGGTTGTGAAGAGAAGGGAAAAATCACTGTTATTCAGATAAAAACATCAGCTGTGTCATCACAGGCAGGACATAGACCTGCTGGAGTGAGGACACAATGAAGGTGTTCAGAGGGCTGGAACAACTCTTCCTATCAGGACAGACTCAGAGAACTGGGGTTGATTGGCATGGACAAGAAAAGGCTTCAAGGAGACCTTAGAGCACCTTCCAGTACCTAAAGGGGCTACAAGAGAGCTGGACAGGGACTTCCAGGAAGGGCAGGTAGTTATAAGAAAAGTGGCAATGGCTTTAAACTGAAAGAGAGTAGGTTTAGATTGGATATTAGAAAGAAATCCTTTACTGTGAAGGCAGTGAGTCACTGGCACAGGTTGCCCAGAGAAGCTGTGGCTGCTCCATCACTGCAAGCGCTCAAGGCCAGGCTGGATGGGGCTTTGAGCAACCTGATATAGCGGAAGGTGTCCCTGCTCATGGAAGGGGGATTGGAACTAGATGGTCTTTAATATCCCTTCCAATCTAAATCATTCTACGATTCTATGAATTGATGATCTTCACAAATCTCATGCTTGATAGCACCAACTGAAGTATAAACTACACCAAAAATTAGAATCAAAGGCGAAAAGAAACAGTCAGGTGAAGTACAGTAGACTCAAGGCCTGAGTGACATCTCTCTCTGCAGGAAGGAAACAGGTTTGATATCTAGAAGCAAGGCTTGGTAAGTGCCAAGGTAGGAGATTTTAGTACATGCTAAAGAACTCAGTTTCATTGCAGATAATAATCTCTGAAAATGCAACCTACTATAGTAGGATGGATTCTATTTCTTCATAATTATCTGTACTGCTATCTGTGTGAGTGTGTGTGCATGAAGGTTTGCATTTTTACATGTGCATCTGAGGGCTGAATTGTCCAAATATGACTTTTAGAGTCTTTTGTCTGGTCTGCCAAGGATGTGGGCTGACCTCTTTATGGGCCACTACCTTGGGGCCAGGAAAAGTTTTATGCTTGACCACTTCCATTAGCAGACTGTAAATATTCCATATATCCTTTTGTGAAAGCTATCATGGAAAATAAACAAGATTTTGGTAGAAATCATTCCCTTGTGCTGGTTACCCAAAATGAATACAAGCGAATTATGAAAGCTTGTTCTAGTTTAGAGCTGAATCCTGGTTATAACCCTCTGTTTTTTTAAGAAAAGTCCTGGGCATCAAGAATCAGCTTTTTTTCTCTATTTTCATAGGTGATTTGTTCTGTTTGAATGAAAACTTACACTAGATGATCTAAGCAAAGTAATATTTTTTTCTTTTGTCTTTCAGAGCATGATGGATTTAGGATGTGTGTGAGTTTTCTCTTTTGTGGATGTGATTTCTGATTAATTTCTGCATCTTGGTCTTAATGTGAAGCAATCTCTGTGAAAGTATAGTAAATCTGTCCATGTCACATAAGATTGCTGTTCCCTTATTCTTCTGCAGCAACTTTTCCTCTTACCCTGATCACCCAAACAAAGAAACCCTTCACGACTCTGAAAATGCACTATACAGGGTTATACATATGACAGGCAAGTGGCATACTTAAATAACCCACCGGATTTTTAGTTTCAGTAACTGAGAGTAGTTTTCCTGTACTCCTTCATGGACAGTTCTAGCATGGAAGATTTTTCAATTTTTCATATCCAGAGTGCCTTTTTTCTTTGAACAAGAAAAAAGTTATTCTTAAAATATTAGTCCCTGTACTAGCCTGAGCCTTACTTATTAAAAAATAAGATGATGGTCAAAAGCAATAACTATCCCATGCCACCAGTAAATCTGTCGGGACAAGATTTCCAGACACTCAGAACAGCTTGGATACAACGTGACCTGGAGGTCAAAAGAAAGTTAAAGCAGGATAAGAGGAATATATAAAAAATACACTGTCTGTTCCATACAAACAGCTTGTGTGGCTATTGCTATCTGATGTTGAGGAAGACTTTGGGGAATTTTCTTTATAGATACAAATAAACAATTTAAAATTGCATATAGATACAATAATGCAATAATTTAGTAGTTGCACTGTAAGTATCCCTCACATCCTTTTTTTTATGCAGTCTTACTTCTGTCCTTTTTCTTGTGTTAATTATTCTAGTGGAAAAATTACTGTTAAGTTTGCAATAAACTGAAATTGTCGACTAGAACTGGGCTAGAAGTCTGGGAACCTTTGCTTGCAGTGATTGTCTATGGGAAATAGATGTGCGCAAGAGAAACTAATTATTTCTAAAATTTTTACGTGGGCTTTATTTACCTAGGGCTTGAAAACAGAACATTTTTCAGATCAGATCTGTGTGGGAAGAGAACAGAATGCCTGTTTATCATATATTGGCCTGTAACTCTTATGTGGATGCAGTTAAAGGCAAAAAAAAACCAACAGAAGTCAATTATTTGCTTCTTGGTTTAGTTCTGTCATAAATGTGGTGTTTAACATGGAAGTCTCTCTGTTCACTTGTACCATTTTATTAACAGCTATCAAATCCAACTGCTTACCTTCTGGTATTGTTTCAGTTGACTAATTCCCTTTTAATTAGTAGGACTTTTCATGATCATTTTCTTTAACATTTTAGTTAATCAGTTTCCAAATGTCTGGGAAAGTAAGAAGAAGGAGAAAGAAAAGAAGAAATGTACCAATACAATTAATTTTGTTTAGCTTCAGTATCCTCTAAAAGTATCAAATGGAGAAAGTGTCCTTCAGTAGCCCATTCACCTTCAGTAAAGCACTATCATATCTATATTCTGATATGCTGCTGATTCTAATCAGTGGATTCTATTATAGGCCTTTAAGCAAAAAAAGAAAGTGCTGATGAAGGCCATAAAAATAAATGAGGCTTATTGCTTCTTGACATCTTTAGCACTTTCTGAGGTTTCCTGAGTGAGCAGGGGTAGCAGACAATAGCTGGAAGATTGTGTGTAAGATAATGAGAAAAATAAATGCATCCTCGGAAGCAGCCAGCAGTAACTACGGCTAACATTCATTACGCAGCGTCTGGGCTGCTCCCAGTAAGATGTTATTAATTTGTGGAATGAGCTAAGAGGTGTGAAAGAAAGCTGATGTTTGCTCCTAACCTTCCTGGCCAGCGTTTTGAATATTAACAGAGAGGTCAAATGCATTATCTCCTTGAAATTGTCTCTCTCTCTCTTGTTTTCCTTCAGTGAGAAGTGAAGCAAAACATACCACTTAGAAGAAAGGGATGTGGGAAGCAGCTCCTGCCCTGGCTTTGGTCAAAGAAAAAAAAATAAGACTGAATGGAAAATAAGTGATGGAGATGAGGGTGTGTTTTAGAGATCATATGGGGAGAGAATGTTCTTCAAATTCAAAAGGCAATCTCAGTTCCCTTTCCAGGACTCTTCTGGGAGTGAGAGTTTAATAGCAGAATACTTGAGAAAGTGAGTATTTAAATGTTCACACAGCAAATTCCAATTCTTGTATTCACAGCCTCTCAGGAGTAATCTGCACCATACCTACTTCAGTGTGTGTGGTCAGGTCAGTATTTAGTTGTTCTTGGGATGTAGATCAGATTTACAATTTAGTGGGATTTACACTTGTATTTTCATAGCGCTGAAGGCCAGGCTGTGTATGTGCTGTACATACGCATGGCAGCTTCTTCCTACTGTGGAGTTTATGTAGTCTAATTATTTGTATGAGTTAACTAACCAGAAATAGACTCGGGCTGTGATTACTGACGTATCAAAAGAGCACAATCTTAATCACAACTTGGAGTATTTTGGAAGAAAATGTGATTTGTAACTAAATTCACACTGACTATGCATGTAGGTCATTTGGTGTAAAAACAGCATGAGCAGTGTTGTTGATTTAATAGGCAATTTAGTGAACAGGAATACTACACCAAGACATTTTAACTCCTTCCTGTACAGATCTCACTGAGAAACACACACACATACACACACATGCACACACATGCACACACACACACACACACACGCACACTCAGTCCAAAATATTCTAAATAACTCTGCTGGATTCATTGGGAATCAGTTTAAAGTTAAGCATACATAATTCCAAGCCCAAAGGTGGTTTTTTTTTTTCCTTTTTTAAATAGTCTTACTGATCAAAGAAATTTTACAATTAGAATAAAAGGAAAAATAATTAGATGGTTTATTTTCTGTTTCTTACTTACTTTGCTGTACTTGAACATAAGAAACAAAGGCATATATGTGGCAAGACAAAGTTCCTCCTTTCCTTTTACATTTGTACCTCTTGATCTTGAGGATCCAGAAGGGAATGATAACAGTGTGTAGAATAAATTGTGACAAAATGTTAACATGTCAACCCTACAAAGGAATGGTCGGGAAAGTGGAAGAGAAATACAGTCCATTTGCTCACCCATCTAACAGTGATTCTGTTCAACTGACATTAATCTATTTTCTGAAACAGAGAAAGTGCCAAAGGAAGGTATTTTGTCTTTGTTCAAATATTTTGTGACTGTACTTTGGCAGGTTTATTTTGCTCAGCTGTGGAAGAAGTGTGGATATGCTCTGAATCTGGAATACAGAATTATTAGGAAGCAGTTAATGCTAAGACCGAACAGAATATTTGAGAAAGAAGCCCAGTCTTCCCTTGAAGTTTTCTTTCAGTTAATGGTTTTGTTGTTGTTGTTTGTT